>ML793612.1:639935-685450 GCA_009831015.1 Picea engelmannii
GGCATGTTACAATTGATTCTTTTGCAGATTCTCGATCCAGAAAAGGCCTACCAAGAAAGGACAATCTTACTACAAGCAGATCCAAGCTTCATCTTGTGAAGCATTGCTCCCTCTTTCTTCAATCCATTCATCTTCATTTCCCAATCAACATCCCCATCATTCATCCCCTCTCAATTTTTTTTTCCTTCCATTTCCCATCCCCATTTTCCCATTGCTAAAACACCACTCTTTAGCAACATTTTTCCCCATTTTCCCATTGCTAAAACACCACTCTTTAGCAACATTTTTCCTCATTTTCCCATTGCTGAAACACCACTCTTCAGCAACATTTTTCCTCATTTTCTCATTGCTGAAACACCACTCTTCAGCAACATTTTCCCCATTTTTCCTGTTGTTGAAACACCATTTCTTCAACAATATTTTCCATTGTTAAAACATCACTACTCAGCAACATTTTTCCATTCTTTTCCTGTTGTTGAAACACCACTTTTTCAGCATTGCCCATTTTTCCATTGCTAAAAGATGACTATTCACCATTTCCTGTCATAAAAACATCTTCTTCAGCTCTTTCTTTCTCACTTCTCCTATTTTTCATACTACATTTTGTCCTTTCATGACCTTCTCCCATGATTAAACAAACCCTTGATACAATTTCTCTCATAATTCCAAAGTTTCTCCCATGATTACTGCAGATCTATTATGAACAGGCACTATATTTTTCGAAGTACGAATCAAAGGTAAAGATGAGGTATGTAAACTTTATATGTAAATACAATTGAAATATGGCTAATGAGAAGATCCCAATTCATTATTACCATACACTTAAAATCATTATTTCAGCCGTAGTTGGGGGGGCCAATATCGAAACTTTATTCCATCATTTCACACGAACTGACTACCATCACTTCTTTTTACCCATTATCTCGTCTTTTTACCATCATTTACATGCCCTCATCCGAAAAAATTACTTTGTTCAGGTGTGGTTACTCGACTCTATGACTGTGCATTTTACTAAGATGAATAGCTATGGGAGGTCATGTTATATAATACAAACCCGCCACGACAACCCTGCTAGAATTGTATCCAGAAGTCTACCAAATCTTTCAGCAGGTAGGTTGGCTGGGTTATTTTCAGAGGCTCCAGGGATTTGATCAACAACAGGTTCTTCAATTTGCTCGGAATCTTCAAGAAGACCATTCTATTGTTCAAGGGGTTCGGATTCCAGTCACAGAGGATGATATAGCATAGGTTTCAGGTCTTCCCCTCACTGCCATTCACTGGTTCAGCCGCAAACACATTATTCTTAATGCCCAACAGGATTTTCTCTTGCAAGGAGAACAAGTTGAGCCTAAATCCTGGGGTGTTCGACTTATCTCGTTGCCACCTCCTTGGCCGAATGTTGCAGAATTTGTCAAGCACTACTTTACCTGTGAAGGCCGATACCAGGTAGTTTACCAATACGAATTTGTCTTGTTATCTCATTTACGACATGCTAGACTGGTGAATATTCCTTACTATCTACTCGGATGTCTTAGAAATATGTCGCATTATTGTAGACAGGTTAAAAATCCCATCCTTTCCCTCACCCATCACCATCTCATTCAATTACTCATCCAAAAGGGTTTTGCCCAACAAAACCCTATCCTAAACAATCCACCCATAAACCCTCAGGAAGCTATTGAACATCTTGAAAATCCTCATGAAGATCAATCACAAAACCTTCATGACCCTCTAGAAATACCTATTAATCTGCCTACAGATCCAATTGATCCAATTAACCCTCCTACCATACCAAGTCCACCGCACAATTTACCAGAATCATCTACTCCTACTGTTCATATCCTTAGTGATGATTTTGAAGCAGATAAACCTGATAACCCTCCCTGCTCCATCACTAAGGAAAAACCCACTCGCAAAAGAAAGAAGCAAACTACTACTTTTCCTGCCTTTTTACCTAAAAAATGAACGAGGGCTTCAACCAAAGTAGCAACTACTGCCACTAACCTAAACCCCCAACCCATTTTTCTAAAAGCCCATACACCTCCACCCTCCCAAATCCCAAAATTTTTACTTGTTCAACCCACGGGCACTGAAACACAAGAACCAGAGGCCCAGGGTGTTGCGACATCATTTTCTTTACATCAAGTAGTTGTCACACAAGAACCATCTACTCATTCAGTAGCTGTCACACAAGACCCAACTACTCATTCAGTAGTTGTTACACAAGAACCAGCTATAGCTATTACACAAGAACCAACTACA
The DNA here is from genome assembly GCA_009831015.1 of Picea engelmannii. Lineage (NCBI taxonomy): Eukaryota > Viridiplantae > Streptophyta > Pinopsida > Pinales > Pinaceae > Picea > Picea engelmannii. The sequence goes on from ML793612.1 coordinate 642,198, forward strand.
GCTAAAACACAAGAACCACTGTTGACTTTATTCCTGGAATACATGAATCAGATGCTCAGGGTGCTACAACATCATTTTCTTTACATCAAGTAGTTGTCACACAAGAACCAACTACTCATTTAGTAGCTGTCACACAAGAACCAACTACTCATTCAGTAGTTGTTACACAAGAACCAGCTATAGCTGTTACACAAGAACCAGCTACAGCTGAAACATAAGAACTAGTTGCTGACTTTATTCCTGAAATACAAGAATCACATGCCCAGGGTGCTGCAACACTATTTTCTTTACATCAAGTAGCTGAAACACAAGAATCAGCTACTGATTTTGTAATTGCTCCACAAGAACTAGCTACTGAGGTTCTGACCGTTACAAAAAACCAGTCACCCCTCTTGATACACCTATGACAGATTAACAACCAGAACCAACAATGGCTTCTCTCTTACAAGAGAATGAGTTTCTAAGATCAGAAATGGAAGCTTACAAGAAAGAACTGGTAATGGCAAAGGAAGTCTATGATAGGGAACTTAATTTGTATACCTTAGCTCGCGTAGCGGCCATGGCAGAGAAAAACACAAAAGATGATCAGTATAGAGAGTATATGTGTAGCCAATGTGGGGATATTTATGATCAAGCAGGCTACAAAGTGGTTCAAATCCCAATGCCTGGAGCTTCCCCTGCACCTATGACTTTTGCAGTTAAAAAAGAGGAATGCCCTACTATTACACAAGAACCAGTAGGACCTTCAAAAATTCCAAAAAGCAAAGCTAATATATAGGAACCCTGGCCTACAGCAACTGTTAAATCCGAAGCTCCTATTTTCATTAGTAAAGCTGTTCAAACTCTGCCTATTGATGAATCTGCCCCTCCTGGCAAGATCAATACCCCTACTTTTGTGGAACAAACCACTCAGAATCTACCTCAGCCTACCACTTGCAATGCTGGAACACAAACTCAACCATGGAATGAGCAGGTAATAATTAACAAATGGAAAAAGGAGTCTGCTATTACATAGAACAAAATCTTGCAGGAGCACAAACTACTTTGGTTGAACCACATATATTCAAACTGGGAAGCTTTGGAGCAAACACGCAAAGAATCTTGTGCCCATAAGAAGCAAAATGAGGAGTTAAAAAGCAAATTGCTCCTGATGTTCGATTTGGTACAAAAATTGTTGGTTGCTAGGAAACCATCCTCAAATTACTCTCTTTTCCTTACAGAACGACTTGCATTATTTCAGATGAAATCAATCAAAGATGGAAGACCCTATGCATTGTTCAAACCAGAAGATTTTGTTCAAACTTTTGCAGAAGCCTCTACTATTGATCATCATCTACTATGTGAGTTATATCTTCATAATGAAGCCATTCCTGAGAACAGACAACTTAATCTTAATCTTCTTGTTGGTGATATCCAGATTCAGGCACTCACCTCCTTCCTTGCCAACCAGATTACATGGCAGAATGATTTTCTAGCTGCCAGGCATAATGAAGATAACCATCTTTTTTGGATACAGCCATAACTACAGAACGCTGCCACCTTTGTTGCAGAATATTATCAATTTTTGAAGAAACCAGGGATGATTCAACATATGCAGCAACTACAGGCAACAGTACTTTAGGATTGTCAACAGTTTATTAAATCCATAGAGACTGCTGCCCTAAAAGAAAATAACATGTTTTGGCAAAAATCTTCTAAGAAAAGGCAAGAGCACAATCCCTTTAGTCCTACCAATCCTGAGACAGCAATCTTTCGGGTACCCAATTACATCAAATGTGTCCAGCAATGCGCTGAAAATTGGATAGGTTATCAGTTCCATTTTCCCATTTTGTGGATGCCAGTAGAGAAGTATCAAGTTCATCATAGGTTGCCCAAGAAGGTTGAAGCAGCAGCCTGGCAAAGGCTACAACATGTTCAAGGATTCAGAGCCCCAATAGACAGTACTTTCTACACCTACTGATTAAGTAATTTGCATGCCCAGAGTCAGTATCCGGATTCTGATTCAGATTGAAGTTGCCTAAGGAGTTGCAACCTTCTTAGTTGCGGGGGGTGTTAGGACCCTATAATGTACCTTTTTTCTCGTACTTTTTTCTATCATTACATCCTTTTTCCACTCATATTTAAGCCTACATTATCACCTTAATCTATTTTTCCAAAGGTATATAACATTTCTTCTCTTTGCTATATGTTTAATCTATTTTACATGTAATTTTACATTACTTTCATACTTAGCCATTAATCAGAAATATATAGTTGCTAAAACAGTTTGAAGACTGTAGTTAATATATCGTTGTTGCTTGAAGACCACGTTGCTGAAACAGTCAAATAGTACGCAAATCCCATTGTTGAAACAGTTTGTGATTTGCGATGTTGAAACAATATTTCACATACAACAATAACAAGAAAAGATAATTAAAGGAGCTATTACACTGGCCGCAATAGCTTTACCTCAAGCCAGCACCATTACAACCATCATTGCTGCTTGAAGACCACATTGCTGAAACAATCAAACAGTACACAAATCCCGTTGTTGAAACAGTCTGTGATTTGCGATGCTGAAATAGTATTTCACATATAGCAGTAACAAGAAAAGATAATTAAAGGAGCTATTACACTGGACGCAATAGTTGTACCTCAAGCCAGCACCATTACAACCACTGTAACAACATTTTGCTACGAAAGATCAGAATATCCTATTCCACCATAGAAGATTAGATCAAACTAAGAATAGGATTTGTATGTACACATGTAATTTTATGCTTAATTGTATTAAGAGGATTTTCCTCTTTAAATAGGGAAGAAATCAGCATTAGAAGGAGATTACGGAAGGCTTAGCTAGAAGGGAATTACAGAGAAGGAGCGTGTTCACTTTTGATATTGTAACTTGTCACATTGGACAGATGAATAAAAGATCATTTTGAGCATTTCTTCTTAGTTCCCTTTCATTTCTAGGGAATCTTGTGAGAAGGAGAGGGCCCACCTTCTTCACAAGATTCACCCATTATTTTTTGTAGTGTGTTAAGTATTGTTTTTATTCATTCCTTGTTAAAACTTTGTTTTTCTGAAACTATGTTTCAACTGATTTTTGCATCGTTTTCATACAATTCATTCCTAGGTAATTGTTGATCATTTTGATTGGTAATTTTGTTTGCAGAATGAGTTTATGAAAGTCTGATAATTAGAGACAGGTGCTGAAGATTCCTACTTTGGGGAATAGGATCCTGTTCTCTGTTACAGAATAGTTAGTCTTCTTTGTAGTATGTTGAAAGGTTCCTTTTTCCTAGGTTGTTGTTTCTTAATGTAATCCAGGATTCTCCTGATAATTATTCTCCTTTGAATCTTGAATTCTGCAATAGATAGATTGCTTTTACTGTAATTCAAAGTAGAACTTCAGCCTGTTCAAATCAAGGTGTTATTAGTGTAACTATTACTACAACTTTGGATTGCTTTTGAGATTGAGCATATACAGTGTGTGATTGCCTTTGAAATAAACAGACTTCCCTAGGTTGACAATTTATGTAACACTTGATTGTTTTAATTAATAAACAATTATAGTGACCAATAGTGACCAAATTTAGGACATCTACCCATGTGGAAATTGTGGGCTGCAATTGCCCCTTGATCATATTTTTTGTGGCTATTGGGAAATATCATTGGATCTTTCAAGATATGCACCCTCTACCACTCATTATAACTGATTATTTCATCCTTCACTAGTTCCCTTCCGGTGGCTTCAGACCCAATTGTTGAGTGCTCTTGGAAGGTCTAGTGTTATTTGAGAGGAAGGAAAATATGTCTTTTAGGACATGAGCATTTGTTTTATTTGTTCCCCCACGTGGACACAATCCACCTACCCACATGGGTGCTTATTTACATTTGATTTATGTATGATGCTCATTTGATTACATGCAATTCTGAATTATATTATCTTGTGAAGGTCCAACGTAGACAAATATCTGGTTCATTTATTGCTCTCATCACCACTTGTACATATCCACTTCGCTAGTCAGACATCATAGGGGACCCACAGAATCCTCATCGTTCCAAACGCTTGCAAAATCCCCCTCCTATTCTAGGAGGAGTTCCTAATCTTTTTGACTCACTAGCTCAGCCATCTCACACCCTTATGAGTGCCACTATTTTGGGATCATCTTTGCTTGGTTCCACTTTTATTGGGTCCAATTCCCAAGGACATCCATCCACCAGCTCTCCTTCATAAGGAGATGGGGGGAAAACTTATTCTCAAGGGAGAATTACAACCCCACCAAATCCCTCTCAAGGGTAAGGTCCACTACCTTCTCACACCATGGCTAGAACTAATCCTCCACTAACTCCCCCCATGCCATACTTGGCATCTCTCAACATTCCTAATTTGAGTAAACTCAAGAATGATCCTATTTTACATTACCCCACATGGCCCAATATACCTACCAAGCTACCTTCAAATATTCCAAAATTTGAAGGAAAATCGAGGGAAGATCTCACCAACCATGTTATGACCTTCCACTTATGGTGCTCTTCAAATAGCATCATGGATGACTCCATCCACTTAAGTTTATTTCAAAGAACACTCACTGGTCCATTAGCTAAATGGTATGTGGACAAAAAATCAAGGTCCCATGTGACTTTTGAATCCTTGGCCAAAGCCTTTTTGGCCATTTTCCAAATGCCAGTTCGTCATGACACTGGTTTAGAACTTCTCTCTGAGTGTAAACAAACCTCAGTTATGCATATTGTCAACCACATCCATGAATGGCATCGACGACATAGTTTATGTAAAGAAGAAACCACCAAAGAACAACGTATCGATTGGTTTCTAAAATCACTCGTCTCTATACTTGCCAAAGATTTAGCATCCACCTTCCCCCAATCTGAAGAGGAAGCCATCAACAAGGCTCAACATTTCTACCTCATTTATGCTCAATTGGGTTACTTATACATAGTATTACCTGATGCACCCAGACCCATACCATTTCGATAGGACAAACCTAGCATGTCTCATGTTGCAGATGGGTTGATTGGTACCACGACACACCACAACCCATACATCCAACTACCACCTATGTATGGTGCACCCCAATATCTGCAACCATATGGAGGTCCATATTATTACCCTCCTCCCCCTTACCAATAGCCATATCTTGTTGCCCCCCCTCCACCCATGAGTGGACCCTTTCTGGCACCCATGATGCGCTCGACCTCTCAACCAAGTTTAGGTTCCCCTTCTTCCTTGGCATATAACCTGGGTACTAGTGAAATAGCTTCACCTTCCTATGTTCCCTATGGATCGTTTCCACAAAACAATCCATATTTTTCGTTTACTGGTCCTCCATAGCTGGTTACTCCTCCACATGGATAACCACACACCGACATTAACTTTGTTCATCCCTCTTACATTCAACAACTTCATACTTTTGAACAGTTGAATACAGTAAATCTGGCCCATCAGTCGAATAATGCCAAGAAGAAAGGGAAAAACTGAAACAATAATAACCTGAGACTGGTTGGAAATAATCCCCAACAAAAACAACCTATTGGGGGGAACCAAAATCAAGGTAACCAGAACCCCCAAGGGGACATTAACAACAAATGAAAAGGGAGGAACAACAACAAAAACCTCCATATGAACTTCCCTTGTGCTCTTTGTGGTGAGCATGGACATTATACTCACCATTTCCCCCAAATTTTTGACTTTAAATGGATGAAAGAATCCATTAACATGCCACTTCCTCCAGTGTCGCCTGCCCCTGAATAGACCCCACAATAGTATTTGCAAGAAATACCCCTGGCCGTGTTGCAAAACCCTATTCCACACTAAGGTGTGATGAATACCCAATGGGAGGTACATCCTTCCCCACTACAAATGGGACAGTATCAAAACCTAGGGTCCATCCACCCTAGAAATACGGCGGATCGCAATATCCTCCTCACTAATGAAGAAGAAATTCTTTTGCAAACGCACAGTCGTCTATACAGTGCACCCCCCGAATCTACTCCAACCACTTCGAAAGTGGCTCCATCTACATCTATACAACCCTTGATGATTTCACACCCTAACACTGAACCTACCATTTGTATCCCTCGCATTCCATTACGACGAAATTTCAATAACCCTCAGGCTAGGGCAGCACACAATTACAGTCTGGTCAATGAATTGGTGAAGTCTCCTGCAGCCATATCTGTTTTGGAGGTCCTTCAAACCTGTCCAACTCAATGGAAATCCCTACTTTCTTCCTTGGGGGCATTCAACCCAGCTGATACTAGACTCATCACATTTGATCTAGATAGCGGAGAACCTCGTCTCCCCGCTCTGGTGGCTTTCTAGATACCAGTCAAGATTGGGAACATCACGGTTCATCGATGTATTATTGATGAAGGTGCATCCACATGGATCATGTCCAAAACTGTATGGCAGAAACTTAGCTCCCCTGAGCTGGTACCATCCTCCATCACCTTGAGAGCCTATGACGGTTGACCATCTTCCCCTAAAGGTCTCTTCCAAATTCTCCCCGTCGAACACAGGGGCAAAACCATCCTCATCGACATTGAGGTTATCAATGCCCCACTCGATTACAATATCTTGTTTGGATGTAACTACATGTACGCTATGAAGGTCGTGGACTCTTCTATGTTTCAAATGATTATGTTCCCACACAACGGGAAAATCGTCACCATCGACCAAATCACACATTATGATCCTAACCATTCTGCCAACATCGATAACATCTTGCCTCTTGTTTGCACCAATTTCGATTCTTAGTCACTCATTGACATGGACCTTGGAATTTTCAAGGACCCATCCTTGTTGGGGGCATACCATGGAGCACCACCTCTCATACACCCTTTGGCACAAGTGTGTGTCATATCTTCTAATGGAACTAACACCGGAGACACCATTCCTCCCATTGAGGCCTCTCCACCCCTCGATGTCCCACCAGTTGAAGAAATATTACCTCATGGATTCCATGAGAACCCTACCATAGCACTTATCCCTAATTTCTCCCTCCCCCAAGGGAAAATCCCGGTTTGGTAGACAATTCCTCAAGCCATTACTCAAATTCCCTTCTTCTATCCCCCATCGGGAGTATAAGAATTTCAAGTAGTCACGATGCTTACCCTTCCTAACATGATGCTTGCCATCCCTTTATTGTATCTACACCCACCCATGATGGTTCCTCAACCATATCTCCCTCCTCAGTTAGAAGGAATCCCGATGGAGATTCTAGTACTAGCTTCGGCCACACCACCCTCACCCACAATTTCCAGCACCACTACCATAGCTGGGGGTAGACAGAAGAAAAAATATCCCACCACTCCACTTACTCCCCGATTTCAACCTCCTTGTGCACTCTGCAAAACAAAGGGACACCCCACTAATAGATGTCCTTCTCTTCTCGAGTTACACAATCTGATCCAACTCCCTCGAGCAACCACATCACTCACCGCTTCTCCAAGCACATCTAGTACTACAACAACATTCTCCCCTGTGGGAAGTAAAGGGATGCGAACCAAATTTGCTTGTGCCATATGTTCAGAATATGGCCACTACACTCATCATTTCCCATCTCTACCTTAGTTTTTCCAAACGCTAATGGGAGTGCACCAAACGTTTCAACAAGAGCCCCCTCCACTACCACTTTCGAGTACCCACGGCACTGAAATTCATTATTCCTCTACCTCAGTCCCCGAATGGATTAGATTCCCTTGTGCTCTTTTTTACTCACTTTCTCATTTCACATACAGGTGTCCTTTGATTGTGGCATAACGAGGTCATCATTCAAACCCTATTCAACCACATCCGACCACCTCACCAAGGGTCCTGCCCTCTCTAGATACTGTCAACATCACCTCCCCTGAACCTGAGTCACTTCCCACCCCTCCATGGTTCATAGATAGACTATCTACGAATATTCCCCCCAATCCTCCCAATTCTTTCGTTCATTTCCCACAGGAAATCTTACCCCCTACCATAGTTTATCACCCAGAGTGTTTGGACATTTGGTTTATGTCAAGCGAGCCATCGCACCCAGTTTGGAATATCCCCTCTACGTCTTTGCCACTTGAGACCAATCACACTGTGACAGTCACTCGTATCACCTCCCCTAATCCCCTATATTCTCACATTTTCCACTATGACGAAGATATCCTGGAGGAACTCACTACCCCTGATTTCCAATGGAATATGCTACATCACCGAGCGCTTTTTCTCTCACAGGAATCCTTTGACCCTCCTAGTCAAGCCTCTGTATGTGCAATCAAAACCAAGGATTTTATTCCTTCACGGTATACAGATTGGTTCAACAACCCTATCCCTGCCCCAGATGATTTTGAAGAAGTCAACCTAGCCAATATCTCTGCCACCATCAAAATCAACATTTCCATCAAACCTGGCATCATAGAAGAAATCACCATTGGCGCTACATGCTCCCCTGAGGAACTCACAGCTTACAAAGCTCTCTTCCAGTAATACGGGGATATTTTTACTTGGTCATATATGGAGGTTCCTGACCTCGATCCTTCTATAGTCAAACATCACATCGAGACATGGCCAGTTGTCTCCCCAGTCCATCAAAAGTAGCGTCCACTTCACCCATCCAAATTTGTGGCTATCAAAGCCAAAATTGACAACTTATGTGTTGTTGGGTTCATTTACCCCACTGCATATACCTCATGGGTTTCCAACCCTATCCCCCATTAACAAAAAACAAGGCACTATTCATGTCTGTACCGACTTTTGCAATCTCAACCATGCGTGTCCCAAAGAAAACTTTCCAACCCCTTTCATCGACCAAATTATTGATGATTGTGTTGGCCACGAGGCATTGTCCTTCATGGATGGGTTCTCTGGATATAATCAAACCCAAATCCATCCAGCAGATCAGTATAAAACCGCTTTTACTACCCCATGGGGTACCTTTTCTTATCGTGTCATGCCTTTTGGACTCAAAAACACAGGTGCTACATTTCAACGGGCCATGACTTATGTTTTCCATGATCTTGCTCACATCATCCTTGCTTACTTGGATCATCTCACTGCTCGATCCAAGAAACAAACTCATCATTTAGATGACTTACGCATTGTCCTTCAATGATGTCGCCAGTACAATATCCACTTGAACCCCCTCAAGTGTGTATTTTGTGTCACCATCAGATGCCTTCTCGGGTTCATTGTCTCCCAACATGGCATCATAGTGGACCCCATCAAGGTCCAAGCTATCACCGAAATTCCACCACCTAAGAATTTACACCAACTGCAGAACCTACAAGGCAAAGCTAACTTTTTGCGTTGCTTTGTCCCAGATTATGCCACCTGCACACACAGTTTCCTCCACTTACTGCATCACGATATCCCATTTCGATGGGATGAACATGATCATCCCACTTTTGATTATTTAAAATAGGCCCTATCCAATGCCCCTTTGATTATTCCTATAGACTATGATCGCAATTAAATCCTCTACTTATTAGCCTCAGTCATCTCAGTAGCAATATTCCTCATCCAACTAGGGGATGATGGGCGAGAACATGTCATTTACTACATCAATAAAAATCTTTCAGGACCACCCCTAAAATACAATCATGATGAGAAACTATCCCTCGTAGTTGTCCTCACAGTTCAGAAACTACGTCACTATATCCTGCTTTGCACTACCAAAGTCATAGAAGATTCCAACCCCATGCAGTACTTTCTTAGTCGACAACAAATTAATGGCAAATTTGCACAATGGATCTTCATCCTTTAGGAATCCATCCTAGATTTCTCAACTCCCAAAAGCAAGAAAGCACTCATTCTCACCGAACGCATTACGGCATTTCCCTCATACACTAAATCTTCACCCGTCAATATGGATTTTCCCGACAAACACCTCTTCTTGATCCCCTCTGATGACCCCTGCTATGGTGACCTTATCGTCTACCTTAGGACACAGAAGTTTGGGTCTCATCTATCTCGAGATGATCGTCAGCGCATTCTCCATCAATCCCTTCGCTACCTCCTCATCAGTGACGTCTTGTATCGACGTGGGGTTGACACCATTCTTCGTCGATGTCTAGCCATCGATGAAGCTGACAAAGTCTTGAATGATTGCCACAAAGGTGCTTGTGGTTCTTGCGGTGGCCACCTCTTAAGTATGTCCACCTCCCAAAAAATCATTCGAGCAGGCTACTTCTAGCCCACACTATTTCATGACTGCATCCATGCTATCAAGCGATGCGACAAATTCCATCTCTATGCAAACAAAGCATGAGCACCACCCACTCTTCTACATCCAGTCATCACCGTCGACCCCTTCTGTAAATGGGGCATAGACTTCATGAATTGCAATCCTCCATCCAGTAATGGACACAAGTACATCATCATGGTAGTATATTACTTTACCAAATGGGTCGAAGCCATGCCTACCTTCAACAATACCGCTAACACAACAACTCATTTTTTCTTCAACCACATCATTAACCGTTTTGGAATTCCACTACAATTAGTATCCGATCACGGTAATCACTTTGAGAATGAGATCTTTGCATAACTCTCCTAAAATTTAGGCTTCTCCCATGAGTTCACCTCCCCATACTACCCTCAATCCAACAGACAAGTCAAGGATGTCAACAAAGTCCTCAAAACCATGCTACAACGTACCGTCAACAAACATAAGACCAACTTGAATCATATGTTGTTTTCAGCATCGTGGGCTTATCGCATAGTAGTCAACACTACCATTGGTTTTACACCATTTCATCTTGTCCATGGAATCGAAGCCACCCTCCCTATCAAGTGCAAAATTCCCACGTTACGCACAGCCATCGAGATATTACCTGGCATTGCTCCAATGGAGCAGTGCTTGCTAACCTTAGAGTCGCTGGATGAAGATCGTCAGTCTTCATTACAGAACAACGAGGCAGCTAAAATATGGTCCAAAGACACCTTTGACTGCTATGTGAACCTTCGTTCATTTAACGAAGGTGATCTCATCCTAGCCTACAATATCGCCCACGATACTCTCGGTCATGGGAAATTTGAATCATTATGGCATGGACCCTACATTGTTCAAAAACGCCTCACTAAAGGCGCATACATATTGGCCTCTCTAGAAGGCTATCCTCTCTAAGAACCCGTCAACTGGTTATACTTAAAGAAATTTTACACCTAAGCGTAGCCATTCTACACTAGGATTTTTCTTTATACACATTTATAGAGTTTTTAGTCTTCTTTTTTGCCTCCACTCCTCATGTATGATCTACCATCCATGTTATTGAAAGATGTATCCTCCATCGTCCTACCACATCGGTTATGTTGACAGTGCTAGCTGCTGGACACAGAATCTCACTTCGGCCGCTTGGGCCCTCTATACCCCCTCACATGAACTACTCCACTCCAGTGGCATATGTTTGGGCTCAGCCACCAACAACCAAGCAGAATATGTCGCCTTCAATTGTCTCCTCGCCGAGGCCAGTCACCGCCACATTTGTCACCTTAGCATTTTATTAGATTCCCAGCTTGTCCTCCTGCAGCTCAACAATGTATATCGTGTCTGCGATCCTTGCCTCTTCCGCCAGTACCTGCAAGTTAGACTCTTATCTAGAAACTTTGATTCAATTACATTTACACATCTTCCACGACAATTTAATCAAATAGCAGATAATATGGCTAAACTAGTGATAGATTGGAATTTATCACATCAACAAATCATCCCATATACATAAAAATCATACATCGGTCACAGCTTATAGATTAGACATCATAAACACATGTAGAAATAACAAAGAGCCAAAATATATGTATCCATATATATATATATATATATATATATATATATATATANTATAGATATCCTCTGAAGTGTCATAAATGTTTACAAGGTACAAAATATACATCGCTCGTAGGCCAATGAGTCCCCTCACCCCTATAGGTACAAAATGGGTACCCTCTACCCTATACAAAATGGGTATCAACTACCCTATACAAAATGGGCTTCCAAGCCTGTAAAAATACAAAATATGACACTCATGGTGCCCCCAGAGCTCCACCCCTAGGCCTTTTGTCAGTTGGAGGTGCCCCACCAGTTGGGGGTCCTCCAGGTCTAGGGGCAGCCACCCAGTCATCGTTTTCCCCGCTACATCTTCTCGACGGATCAAGGTGTGCCAATCTACCGGTACACCCACACACTGCTCCAGGACCCTCTTGTCTTGGATTTGGGCCCACGTGCCCTCTGACACACCCTGAAGCACCTCCTCGAATCGACGATGAAGGTCCTACATCCCCCCTCTGGCCTATACCTACGACTCGTGCGTTGGTCCATCACCAGCGTCATCAAATCTACACCTCTGTCCCACCCTTGGCTCATATGCTTGCCCATCACCAGCATCATCTCTCCTACTCTGATGTCCTACTCGTGGCTCTGCTCACAGCGGTCACACTGGCCCCTGTCGAGCCAACTCCCTGACCATCTCAACATCACAGCCTCGGGGTCCCACATATGCAAACCAAAAAACCAAAGGTAGAGTCAGCATCCATATATACATAATCAAATGCTACGCTATCAAAATCACAAAACACAAATACACAAACGCACCATTATGGTTGCATACCTCCCCAGGAGGCAGCACCATGTCTGGGTCGTGTCGGTAGTCTATTCCACTGTATGGGTACCGTAGTATCACCTGTGGCATATGACACCACACACATGACACAATATTCATGAATTAGTGGCCACCCTCTCCCCCCTATGGCACGCCAGCACCTACACCCACAGCATCAATCATGGCTCTTGCGGCCCTGAAGGCGCCAACAAAATCCTAGGGCGTAACAAGGGCACCCTCTCCAGAAACCAAGCCACCAGGATGGACCCAAATGTGAAATCACTAGAGTCAGTGGTCTGACACTGGTGAATCTTCCCCATCATCCTGGAGTGCAGCATCAGCCCCCAGGAAAAAAAGTCCCCATCTAGGACCCTCTCTACAATCCTCAACTGACCTCCCATGATCCGTTAAGTATCCAAGGATCCATATATCCTCACAACCATCGTCACGATGCACTGAGGCAAGAGCTCATCCATTGCCTCAATACGGACAACCGAACCTGACATCGGGTTTGGCCCTGAACAATGCGTCATGCCAATCTGACATCCCGCGGTAGCTGGGGGTCAGTAGGCAGAGCCATTCCTCAGAAGGGGAGCCTTGTCAGAAAGTATACATCCTCAACAGTTGAGAGTGTCAGTTGTTTTCCCCTCACAATGAAGCACTGTAGATCAACGCTCCACATGGATATCAAATACTAAAGCAGGAACTCGTGCGACCATATCAAAGGGAAATCGAAGAACTTTAGTAGCGTGGGGGCTGCCAAGTGTCTTTGAATGCCCGGCTACTCTCTCACCGCCTCTCGAAGGCGCTCCTGGTCTCTCTCCCTCCAGTGGATTGGCATAAAGACTCTCCTATCACAAGTTGATCACCTGCATCCACATAAAAACACTTGTTTAGTCCTCATCATTCATCAAAAACATCAAAAAATTCAAACTTTCAAACACCCTTAGCTTCGCCTCCAGTGTGTGGCTTTCACCCCCATCGGTGCGCACATGTGTGCGCCTATTCTTTGCACAACTACGCATTAATGTGCATTTGTCAAAGAAACAGTTGTGCATCAATGCACAACTGTGATGCCAACAGGTACGCATAAATGTGCACTTGTTCTCTACATAGTTGTGCACCGATGCATTGATGTCTGAGAAACAGCTGCGCACAATGCGCAGTTGTAATTTTAACAGGTGTGCATCTCATGCGTGCCTATTTTTCCCTCCCATGCACCCTTATGCGCGGTTGTGTCAAGCACAACCGCACATCATGCACGGAATAAGGAATTAGACCCATGCATCTGAGCATAGGTATCCTTCCTTCTCCCGCACATTGGTGGGACCACCCCTAAACCTACCCTTGTACGACCATCCATACGACCCCTAACTCAACCTTAGGAACTTTGAACTGTCTAGGAGGATGGGACCACTAACCTGACTCTCACACCTCCAGGATCAGTCGACTCAAGCTCCCCTAATCTCTAAAACTCCTCCAAATGCTCTCGTCAACTCACTATAGCAGTGGGTACAAATGAGGTGGCACTATGGGCCCACCAGCCATATATAGTCCATTTTTCCAAACTTCCACACTCAGTTACAGGAACCCGGAGCCTCTGTTTCCTGATCTATGTTTATCCATAGGATCATGGTCCCACCATCTACACAATCACGTTCCTCAGGTTGCCATCTAAACTTGGCCCCGCAGGAGCATTTTTCTCACGTCATGTCTAGGTATGCATGCTCATGTTCAAAAATTATCAAATAGTTGTTATATGTTCTTTATCATCAGATATTGTTCATGTCAGGTATTCGGTTTTTCATGTGTGCAGGTACTTAGTCATCACAAGCAACACAACCCCTTCAAGTATATGTTTGACACTTGCATGTAAACATTCCCTCTGAATATCAATTGCATCTCCCAGGCACACCCTCTGACGTTCACCTTTAGGGTCCCTACATCTGGCTCTACAGTACCTTCACCTCTGTTGCATTTTGGTACTATCACCCGGTAGCACTCTCCCCCACATGAGTTGTCCCATTCATAGGTCCCCTTGGAAATTTGACACTCATGTTGTTTTCACCCCCTAGGGTTGGGAGTCCCGATAGTCTTATGCACTTCCAAGAATAAGCCACATATTTCTTCTCATCATCTTACTAGCTTTCCCAATGGACTCACAGGCTATCTCATATCGGTTCTATTTGACTGCACCTCCACAGTATCATTAACCCTCCATTTCATCCACAACTAGTGTTCCCATCTGCAGATTTACCTCCATTCATTTACCTCATACAGAAACCCACCCATGGGGCCCCCACCCTCCACCAGTTCTCTTCACAACTTATGCCCACATAGGCCAAGCCATCTCACACTAGGGCACCCGTTTCTGTATCTATACACTCATCCCAAATTATTGTTTATTTATTTGGTAATTGTAAAAATCATTTGTTTCCATCACTTACTTAGCTTTTTATCGTCACCTTTGATGACCTTCTTTTCTTGGAAACGAAACCCATGTCGCCCTTGGTTGGGGAATCCACTCTTCTTTTCTCATTTTGACATCATTCATAAACACTGAGTATCCAAAATTCCATGTACCCCTGATCTCTGATTTTTTCCACTTTGTCAAGACTCTGGCACAATTTAACCCCGTATCTAGTCATCCCCCTGACACTAGATACATTTTTACGGTTGTTGCCAATCATCCTTCAAACATACCCCCAACCAAGGGAAATCTTGGGTCTCACCGCATCTTGACTTTGTTCATGTTCCTTATCATTTCCTAATCTTATTTCTGTGGATTCCACGAAGCCCTTTGCTTCTTGGAGTCACGTCTCCCTTTATATTGACATCAGCACAATTTCCAGAAGGGCATCAGTATCTTGACTCTCATTACCTTTACAATGAGGAGTCTCAGATGGAACAGAGAGAAACATCATTTCTCTTTGATTCCATTGACGCCCATAACATTTGACTTCAGCAAAATCTCATGTTACGGTGAGTCTTACTATGCGACTTGTTATCACTCCAGGAAACTCTCCTAGGCTGTAAGTCGGAGATGCCTGGTAACTAACTCTTTTTGGAAAATGTTTTCTTAATAATTGATGTGGTTTTTGGATCAAGATGAATATCTAGGGACTGGACTGTGTTTTCAAGACTGTCTAGGAATACAAAATCTCACAAGGCCTTCTAGTAATGCAGTCAGACAAGGTTTGATTAAAAGATGGAGAAGATAGCTATTTAACCAGACTATACTCATATAAAACAAGCACAATGGGTTTAATAACTAAGGAAATAACTTATGACTATCAACTTAAACAATCGATTAGTGAGATGACAGTCACTTGCAGATTGAATGAGCATCAATAAAGAACCTTCACTCATAAGATATCAAAGAACAAGAAAGAGAAAGTCTGAAAACACAACTGAAGGAAGCTTGCAATTTTTCACATAATAAGAATAAGTCTCTCTTACAGTAGCAGCATGTAGAACCAAAAATCGAACCCCTGGTTCATCTTCTATCCTAAGATTTATAGTATTACAAAGTAGTTCTAAGATCCTGAAAACAAGGATCAAATATACTAAACATAGTAATTGAAAATTCTGTTGCAAAAGAAGTGGAATGCTTCCCCAAAATGAGGACAATCCTAGATTTGTCTCTATTGATTGTTGGTGAAGTGTAGAACAGCCTCCCAAGGCTAAATGATAATTCTCAAATGGAGACCAAGTCGAGTTTGCTGATGTGGCAAGGTATCCTGCTTTTCTATTCAAATGAAAGTGCCCATAGACCTTTGAAATACCTCTTTTCTCCATGCTTTGTCAAAAATAATTGCTGGGATGGACTTGATAATTCATTAGTCATTCCTTTGAAAAGGTCTTGAATATTTTCATCTCAAAAATCCTTAATCTGTGTAAAAACTCATCCAATTCTGGACACACAGGCTTTCGGTGGTTACCTGGGACAGTCTCTGGGTGAGTTATCCACCGAAAGCACCTGTTTCGGTGGTTAATGAGCACATTGAAGTCTCGCCTAAAAAACCGAAAGTTGCACTTTGAAGAAATTTCAAAATTGGAAAAATGTTTATCCTTGCTCCTCTTTTGGATGCTCAAGCTTTCTTAGATGCTGCAGTCCTAGTTCGTGCAGACCTACAAAATTTTGCTGGCTGTGTAGGGAGTTCTGGCGCATCCATTATAGTTGTGGCTAGATTGGCCAAAGTGTCCAACCCAGTTTGTTCCTCCTCTGGTGTTTTAACTTCTTTTAGCTTGAGCCTTAGAATCCTGAGCTGCCTGTATAATTTCATGTTTTCTCTAATCAAATCTTTGTTTCTATCTTTGATTTTGTCATGTTTTTCTTTAAGAGTTTGATTCATTTTATACAGTTCAACATTTCTGTCAGTGAGATCAGCGTTGGCCTTTTTGATCACCCTCTCCAGAACTTCCCTCTCATATATCTCTTGTAGGAGCTTGTTTATCTTCTGTGTTCTACCTTTCTTAGGCCTGCTTGAGGAGGCTTCTACTTCTGGTTGTCTGTGGGTCTCTGGAGGATTTGATGGAGGTAGATTTATCTTCAATTTTGCATCCTATTTGATCTGCAAGTTGTCCTGTGTCCCTGCCACCCCCTTCTCTGATTCAGAGTCACTATAAGCTAGATTGAGAGGGTTTTTTCCTGTGACAGGGTTTTTAGATTGTTTTTCCTCAAATTGTAATTTCCTCTTGATTCCTTCCTTTTTACTGGGTGATGCTTTTATAGAATCTTTGGGAATTGAGATTCCTTTCCTCCTCCTGTGACTACTCTTGGGAGTAGGATCTTTTCTACCTCTGGTTTTCTTGGCTTCTGGAGGTCTTTTTGTCTGAAACTCATTCCAAAACAAGAAGAAACCCCACTCAATTTGTTTCCTCTGCAGAGCTTCTCTCACAAGAAGGGTAATCAGCCCCTAATGTGATAATCTACTTGCAACTTTAGCAGGTTGGGCTTTCACCTGTCTAGCCATCTTAGTCAAGGTTTTATGAAATAAATAAGGCATGTTTATGTGTTCTCTGCCTGTGAAATGATTCAGCAGTTTGAAATGGTAATACATTACCCTGTTGTAGCGCCCCTCACAGGTGATATACACCAAAATTGCCCTTAGCGGGAACTGCCACTTTGATTCCAGATAGGACATGGGAATGTCCTTCTTCCAGGTCAAAGCTTTATGCACTGGTAAAAAATACGACCTGAACTCGACATTTGAAGGTGAGGAGGTTTTAAACCAATAGTCCCTTGTTCTGGATAACCCTGTGTATTCGGCAATAGCTGCTTCATCTATAATAAACTCCTCCCTGCCTATTTTAGCAATCCTTCCATCAAAGGAGAGGGTAAATGCTTCGGCCACTTGTTGGTGGAAGGTTTTCAATTTTTCATAGTATGTGAAAACTCCGGCCTGTTTAAAACACTCTGCGACCTCTAGATGAGCTTCAAAATACCACATGCCATTGACTTCGGATCTCAAAGCAGGACTTGCTTTTGACATGGCTCAATGCTGACTGTGCCTGAAACTATGGGCAACAAGGTGTTCGGGAAGCAATGGTTCTGGGAACTAGGAATACAGTCAATATCACTTATGAAAAACCCGTGAAATCGGTTGACCAAGCATAGGATTAATGAATTCACCAAAACACTGACCCACTCTCGGATGACAATCTAGCTGAGGAATGCTGAAACTTCAGATTTTCGGGGGGCAATTGAATTTCTGAAACTTTGAAAGAAAATAGTTTCCGATCTTACCTGATAACCCAACCAGGTTTCCTTGACTCGGGATGCTGGCTGAACTCGGAGACACCTTGCCAATCACCAGAGCACGCGAGATCCGGATTTTTGAAAACACGATTTTGCTAATAAAATCGCGAGCTTGTAGTTATCTTAAGCGATCCTCAGGATTCATTATAACACATTGAGTTTTCAAATGAAAGAATGACCTGGTAATGATGGCTGACATACTTTCCACTGGAATGGAGGATAGCTCCGTGCAATCCTACCTGCCAAACACCGCCCTGCGTGGATTTGAAATAATCAATGCGACGGATAAGACACAGGTGCTGCAAATCTTCCAGATTGATACCACGAATGTGCATCATCTCCCGCATGGCGAGCTTTCGGCAGTTGTATTTCTAATCATTGCGCCAATCTTTGACATATGGCTCGTGCAAAAGCACGAGCTTTCATTTTTCCCGTTCAAACACTTTCGACGGTTACTTGCCTTCTCCTTCGAACCTTTATCTGCCGAGAATGAAAACTTTCGGTGGTTAATGAGCTCAGAGGAGGCTCGCCTAAACCACCGAAACCTGATATTTTGCCATTCTCTTGACCGAACCAAAATCAACATGTCTTTTGAGATTATTTTGGAAATACAGACTCACTAACCTATTGATAGAAATTTAGAAATCAAATTTAGAAACCAACCTATCATCTAAAAATCTAATAAAATTCACTGATTTATTTGAGGAGTTAACACTGGCTCCTATTGGGGATGAACACCTCCCTGTGAGGTTTCAAGAACCATAGAATCAATGCCTTTCCTGGAAAAGAACCTAAAAACTAAACTATCTGCTAGTGTTTCCATTGGGCATGGAGTTATTGAAAAATAAAAACTAAGACTATTTTTACAATGTCTAGGCTTTGCAGCCTTAGACGAAATAAATTTTTAGAAATCGCCCGTTTACCGGGCCACTGAACACTTCCTCACCCTCCAGATTCTGCAGAATGAAAGTGTTATTGTTTTGCACTTGAGTAATCATAAAAGGGCCTGTCCACAAGGAATCGAACTTGCCATGCTTGCCTTTCTCCTGTCGAAGAGCATCCCACTTTAGAACCCAGTCGTCGATCTGAAAACTGTCCATTTTCGCCTTTCTATCAAATGTCTTTTTGATCTGCATCTGATGAGCTTCTGATCTGTCCACTAACTGTTCGCAAGCTTGCTGCAGTTCCACCAAATCCAGCATCCTTCTTACCATGTCATTTTTCTCAGTCTGCTCTTCCTGAAAGAACTTAGCCATAGGCAACACTAACTGAACAGGAAAGATAGCATCAGTCCCATAAACCAACTTGAATGGGGAATTTCCTATAGATTTTTTAATAGTTACTCTATCTGCCCACAGAGCAAATTTCAGTTTGGAATCCCAATTCTTTTTATTTTCTTCTAACAGTTTTCTTATGATTTTGATCAAGCTCTTATTTGATGATTCAGCCAAGCCATTACCTTGAGGATAGTAAGGAGTAGAGTGTACAAGCTGGATGCCCATTGACTCGCACATGTCTACCAATGCTTTTGCTTTAAACACTGCTGCATTATCTACCACCAGCCTCTTGGGACATCCAAATCTGCTCAAAATATTTTCATAGAGGAACTTCATGACTACCTAGTGTGTAGCATTCCAGGTGGGGATCGCCTCTATCCACTTTGTGAAGTAATCGGTGGCTACCAAAATCCACTTGTGCTGACCACTGGATGAAGGATTTATTTCACCAATAAAATCTAAACCCCACTGCTGGAAAGGGCCATTTACCACAATAGGTCTCAGAGGTAAAGATTTCAGCTGCTGCTTACCGGTAAATCTTTGGCATTTGTCACAAGATTTGACGAATGCGAGCACGTCTGTGAAGAGGAAAGGCCAATAGTATCCAGCCCTCAGGATCTTATGGGCAGTAGTCTTCCAATAATGATGACCACCACAAACAGCCGAATAAAACAGATGTGTTACCTCAACAGCCTCTTCTTTATCTAAACACCTGAGAAGCAGGCCAGCAGGGTCTCTCCAATATAACAGATTATTATAAATGCAGAATTTGATAGCTCTGAGCTTGAGAGCTCGTGCTTGAGTCAAATTGAGTTCAGGAGGAACTTCAGACTTTTGTAGAAAATGTATGATGCCATAATACCATTCACATGAAGACAAGTGCTCTGCCACTTGCTGACTGTCATGCTGCCCTTCTGCTTCCAACTCTGTCTGTGAATTTCCTGAAATTTCTGCTATGAAATTAATATGCAACAGCTTATGATTTTCCTCCACTAAAAGCTTGGCAAGGCCCTAACCTTTTACCAGTTTGGTAGGCTTTACTTCAATATTGAACTCAATCATCTTTCCAATCCATCTCGCCCTCTTTCCGTCAATATCCGGCTGAGTCAAAACATCTTTTACAGAAGACGAAGGAACATATGCGATGACCTTTGAATGAAGAATATAAATTCTGAATGATTTTAAAGATTTTATGAGAGCATAAGCTTGTTCTCGATAGGGTCATACCTCAGTTCAGCATCCCTGAGTGTCTTGTTGAATAATGCCACGGGATGATCAAAATTTTCCTCGTCTTTCTGAAGCAGGACTGTTGCCACTGTGTCATAGGAAGCAAAGGAAAAGACATAGAAAGTCTTACTGTAATCTGGGCTGACCAGAATCAGAGATTCGATGATTTCTTTCTTGATATCCTGAAAAGATTTTCTTGCACTATCTGTCCATTTTATCTCATCCCCTTTTTTCAGCATGCATGTTATGTGTTTAACTAATTCAGCAAAATTGGGCACAAACCTTCTAACAAAATTTATCTTACCAAGCAATGACTGAATGTCCTTCTTTGACCTTGGCAAGGACAGCTTTTGAATTGCCTCCACTCATGCTGGATCAATAATTACACCTTCGGCTGAGACGATGTGACCTAAAAGCTTACCCTTTCTTAGAGCAAACTGGGATTTCTTGGGATTCAATGAGATCCCGAACTGTCTGCATTTCAAGAACACTCTTTTTAGATGTTTCAGATGCGCCTCATGGCTACTGGAATATATTGTAATGTCATCAAGGTATATAAGGACAAACTTGTCTTTTTCTCCCACAAATGCTATATCCATGGCCCTTTGGAATGTGGCCCCGACATTCATTAATCCAAAGGGCATCTTGGAGTACATAAAGGTACCCCAAGGAGTGGTGAATGCAGTCTTCTCATGGTCATAAAGGTGGACAGAAATATGATTATAACCAAAAAAGCCATCAAGAAAAGACATGACCTTTGCCCCTGAAATCCTTTGTAACAAGTGTTCCATCTTAGGAAGAGGATAGTTGTCCTTCTTAGAGCATTTGTTCAAGTTTCTGAAATCTACGCATAGTCTGACCTCGCCATTCTTCTTCCTTACGATCACCAGATTGGCAATCCATTTGGAATATCTCAAGGGAACTATGATCTTGGCATCCAAGAGTTTTTTAATTTCTCTCTCAATCACTGGCAGCAGAAGAGGACTGATAGGCCTGAGTTTTTGCTTGAAAGGAATAGTGTCTTTTTCCATAGGTATCTTATGCTGAATAATATCAGGATCATAAGTCTTTAAATCACTATAATTCCAAGAAAACACATCGGAAAATTCCTTCACAACACTACAGTATTTTGATTTCTCATCGGCAGTCAATTCAGAAGACAAATTAATAAACTTGGGCTGGCTTTTACCTCCTATGTTATGCTCTTGAACAACTGGATCTTTCTCCTTTTGGTCTGGCTGGTAAGGGACATCATTCTGATCAAACAGCCTTTCCAGGGGTACCAAAACTCGGGGTATATAATTGTTTGGTAACTGAATAATGTCATGCTGGCCCAACTTCTTCTTTAGCTCAGGTTCTTGTGATTCTTCTTCATTAAGATTCTGCTGATCAATGTGCAAATCAGAAAACTCATCTACCACTTGGAGAAACCTATTGAGTTCCTCATCATCTTCAAAAACTTTCCAATATTTGACATTATCAGGTAAGGAGGGTCGATATTTTACTTGAATCTCATAGCTGAGCTTAGGGGGCATGGGAGGAATGAATGTGCTGGCTGAAATAGCAAGAGAATCAGTGAGCTGATTCATATCCCTTGGTATGAATGAAATTTCAAAAACAGAAAAAGAATCATGCAGCTTCCATACCTCGTCTCTGTAAGCTTTTAATCTGATGTGCTTAGCTTGAAAGGTGTTGTTTACCTATTGTACGATGAGGACTGCATCTCCAAATACCTTCAAACCTTTTATCCCCATCTCTTTGGCTGAATTTAATCCCAACAGCAGATCTTCATACTCTGCTATGTTATTAGTGGTTCTAAAATCAAGCTTGAAGGATAAAGATATGGTCTCCTTTGAGGGAGAAATCAGAACTACTTCGGCACCCGCTGAGTCTTTAGTGCTAGCCCCATCGAAGTACATAGTCCAGACTGCAATGTTTTCACTTTCAGCCTGCTGTTCAATAGGCTTTACTAGCTGCATAGGAGTTGATTGACCATCATCAATCTGAAGGATGCATGAACCAAAATCCGTATCCACAGCATAGATAGGATGATTGACGGAATTCTTTCCATCGCTGATGATATAAGCAAGTTGGTTTTCCCTGTAAAGTCTTTTCATTTCCCCCCCCAAACACTGGAATCGTAGCATAGGACAGATCCATCTGCAATGTACCTCCTAATCTCTTTCCCCATGAACGAGACAAAATAAGCCCGAACTTAGGTGGAATATCAGCAACCACCACGTCCATAACCATGCTCCTCATCGGCAGTTGGGCAAGGTTTATGACCATATCTTTGATGAGGCCAAGACATCTGACCTTTCTAGAGTCAAAGGAGAAAAGTTCTTGATATGGTTTAGTGACTTCGAGACCAAGCTCATCCATCACAGCCTTTGGCATAAGGTTATGTGATGCCCCAGAATCAAGCAGACAATTGTGAAGGATTTTGTCATGGACATTTAAGGATATGTAAAATGGTGGACAAGAATCGTCATGGTCTTCTATCATGGGCCCTATGGTCACTTTAGGCTTATCATCTTGTAGATTAACAAAATCATCTGACGGAGAGGTCTTAGGCTCAAGGGACTTTAAGATGGCTACTTTAAAGGCTTCATTCTTCATGAGTTCAGTTAAAGGCATGGGTATCTTAACCTTTTGAATTTCAGATTCAAAATTGAAAGAGAGAGATGGTCTGTCTGAAACCTTTACCTCATTGGAAGGAGCCTTGAGACTGACTTGCTCCTTGGCTGGGATCTGAGTCTATTTCTTTTGTTGTTTTGTTGGAGGGGGAGTTTGTTTTTCTAGAGCTGGAGGCTGATTGGCAGCAACCTCTTTACTTTTCACAAGAGCAGTATCTTCCTTGTTCTTCACAGGGGCAGAAATGGGTGTTTTTGGACCAGCACTCTTGGATATTAAGTTGTAACCTTTCTGATCATCTGTCAGGTAGACAGCTCCCTCAACACTTGCTTCCTGAATTTGTTGATCCATCAGGGCCTCTTCATAGTCTACCTATGTCAAAAATGAAGACTCATTCTCATCACCAAAACAGTTTATTTCATCAGCATCTTCAATTTCATCGGGAGATGGTTGTTGGTATTCATCCAATACTGCATTTTGAAGAGGTGGTCTGATCCTTTGCTCATCAACTGGATTTTTGTCTCTTTGAAGTATCTGAACTTGTGGGTTATTCCTTCTATAAGGAAAAGCATTTGGATTTCTGGGGGCGAAAGTATTTGGCTCTTTTGCTCTTGCTGGTTGCTGATTTTGGACCTTCAATTTGGACATTTCGGATGTCATACTATCCAGCTTCTTGGCCATATTTTCCATTTTACTATTAGAAGAAGAGGAGGGCTCAATAGCAGCCTTCTTCTTATCAGCCCTTCCTTTAAGCTTCTGTGATGCTGTAATGTTAGACTCAACCTCGAGAGCAGCATCTTGCATTAAAGCAAGGGTGGTTGATCATCTTTCTCTAAGGATAAGACAAAATTCTGCATCAAAGGCAGCAGAGAATGTAATCTTTGCCGATGCATCACTTGGTTTAATCTCTGCAGGGATCTTAAAAAACATTTTATTGAATCTCTTGATAAAGTCCGAGACCAATTCTCCATCTCCTCTCTTCAAATTTCCAAACTCAGAAATGTAGTATAACAAATCTCTTCTTTCTCCCCAATGCTTCAAGAAGACTTCATCTAATTTTTCAATGCTAGTGATTGAATTTGCTGGTAGCTCTTTGAACCACTTTCGGGCTTGGCCATCCAAACTCTGAATGAAAACTCTAGTCCACACATCTTCTTCTGAAATATTTATGTTTTCTGCATAAGCATAAAATGCTTCAATGTGTTCTTCAGCAGTATACTCCCCTGCTCCTGTAAACTTTGGCATATATTTCTGGTAGTCACCTGTTGGCATGGAAGACAGGGGATTGGGCAAGACAAGTGGGGCATATCTATTTGCCAAGATTTGTTCCATCCTGGTCAAAGGGGCAGCCATAGCAGTCTTGGTGATTGATACAGACGAAGAACTTGTAGGAGATAATGGAGGAGATGATATAGGAGATGATGGAGGAGGTGAGTTGCCTGAGTTAGAATAGGATGGCTGTCTCACTTCGTCTTGAGCAGAAGGTTCAAAAATTGGTGGAAAATAAGAGGTTTTATAAAATTGACCAAGTAACAATGCTAAATTTTCTTCACCATTAGAGGATAGATCATGGAGAATTTCTTCAAGAACAAGTAGATTGGTGTAAGTGTGTAAAACACCTTTCAAAGGTTTGCTAGGTGATGAATCAAAAGGAGATGAAGAGGAATCTTCTTTCTGTGGGGAGGATTCAGTATTCAATTATTTTGGATGGGATGAAATGTCAACCTCAAGGACAGAATCAGTAATATTAGAAGAAAAAGAAGGTTCTTCTACTTTAGACACTTAAGATGAAATTTTTATTTCCTGGGAATTTTGCGTTTCAGCAGGGGATTCAACCAAAGACTTTTCAGATATGAAAGGATGAGTATCAGTTGGAATACCTGAATCAATTGCACTTGCATATCCAGAAGCCTGTCTTTGTAAAGCTTTGCCCTTGTTGATGATCTTCTCTAGATCAAGAACTGATGTCGTCAATGGGCCTTTTAGGTTTGCCCTGGCATGAGCTCTTTTTGGAGCCACTTCATTTCAATGGAGTCACTAGATATAAAATGTACAACCTGATAGTGTCTATTTCTTGTCTATCATCAAGAATTAGATCTATGTCGTCTCCCAGAGAAGCTGAGCTTCGATCTCCTCTCCCCGGCAACGGCACCAATTTGTTATCACTCCGGGAAACTCTCCTAGGCTGTAAGTCGGAGATGCCTGGTAACTAACTCTTTTTGGAAAATGTTTTCTTAATAATTGATGTCATTTTTGGATCAAGATGAATATCTAGGGACTGGAATGTGTTTTCAAGACTGTCTAGGAATACAAAATCTCACAAGGCCTTCTAGTAATGCAATCAGACAAGGTTTGATTAAAATATGGAGAAGATAGCTATTTAACCAGACTATACTCATATAAAACAAGCACAATGGGTTTAATAACTAAGGAAATAACTTATGATTATCAACTTAAACAATCGATTAGTGAGATTACAGTCACATGCAGATTGAATGAGCATCAATAAAGAACATTCACTCATAAGATATCAAAGAACAGGAAAGAGAAAGTCTGACAACACAACTGAAGGAAGCTTGCAATTTTTCACATAATAAGAATAAGTCTCTCTTACAGTAGCAGTATGTAGAACCCAAAATCGAACCCCTGGTTCATCTTATATCCTAAGATTTATAGTATTACAAAGTAGTTCTAAGATCCTGAAAACAAGGATCAAATATACTAAACATAGTAATTGAAAATTCTGTTGCAAAAGAAGTGGAATGCTTCCCCAAAATGAGGACAATCCCAGATTTGTCTCTATTGATTGTTGGTGAAGTGTAGAATAGCCTCCCAAGGCTAAATGATCATTCTCAAATGGAGACCAAGTCGAGTTTCCTGATGTGGCAAGGTATCTTGCTTTTCTGTTCAAATGAAAGTGCCCATAGACCTTTGAAATACCTCTTTTCTCCATGCTTTGTCAAAAATAACTGCTGGGATGGACTTGATAATTCATCAGTCATTCCTTTGAAAAGGTATTGAATCTTTTCATCTCAAAAATCCTTAATCTGTGTAAAAACTCATCCAATTCTGGACACACAGGCTTTCGGTGGTTACCTAGGACAGTCTCTGGGTGAGTTATCCACCGAAAGCACCTGTTTCAGTGGTTAATGAGCACATTGAAGGCTCGCCTAAAACACCGAAAGTTGCACTTTGAAGAAATTTCAAAATTGCAAAAATGTTTATCCTTGCTCCTCTTTTGGATGCTCAATCTTTCTTAGATGCTGCAGTCCTAGTTCGTCCAGACCTACGAACTTTTGCTGGCTGTGTAGGGAGTTCTGGCGCATCCATTATAGTTGTGGCTAGATTGGCCAAAGTGTCCAACCCAGTTTGTTCCTCCTCTGGTGTTTTAACTTCTTTTAGCTTGAGCCTCAGAATCTTGAGCTGCCTGTATAATTTTATGTTTTCTCTGATCAAATCTCTGTTTCTATCTTTGATTTTGTCATGTTTTTATTTAAGAGTTTGATTCATTTTATACAGTTCAACATTTCTGTCAGTGAGATCAGCATTGGCCTTTTTGATCACCCTCTCCAGAACTTCCCTCTCATATATCTCTTGTAGGGGCTTGTTTATCTTCTGTGTTCTACCTTTCTTAGGCCTTCTTGAGGAGGCTTCTGCTTTTGGTTGCCTATGGGTCTCTGGAGGATTTGATGGAGGTAGATTTATCTTCAATTTTGCATCATGTTTGATCTGCAAGTTGTCATGTGTCCCTGCCACCCCCTGCTCTGATTCAGAGTCACTATAAGCTAGATTGAGAGGGTTTTTTCCTGTGACAGGGTTTTTAGATTGTTTTTCCTCAAATTGTAATTTCCTCTTGATTCCTTCCTTTTTACTGGGTGATAATTTTATAGAATCTCTGGGCATTGAGATTCCTTTCCTCCTCCTGTGACTACTCTTGGGAGTAGGATCTTTTCTACCTCTGTTTTTCTTGCCTTCTAGAGGTCTTTGTGTTTGAAACTCATTCCAAAACAAGAAGAAACCCCACTCAATTTGTTTCCTCTGCAGAGCTTCTCTCACAAGAAGGGTAATCATCCCCTGATGTGATAATCTGCTTGCAACTTTAGCAGGCTGGGCTTTCCCCTGTCTAGCCATCTTAGTCAGGGTTTTATGAAAGAAATAAGGCATGTTTATGTGTTCTCTGCCTGTGAAATGATTCAGCAGTTTGAAATGGTAATACATTACCCTGTTGTAGCACCCCTCACAGGTGATATACACTAAAATTGCCCTTAGCAGGAACTGCCACTTTGATTCCAGATAGGACATGGGAATGTCCTTCTTCCAAGTCAAAGCTTTATGCACCGGTAACAAATACGACCTGAACTCGACATTTGAAGGTGAGGAGGTTTTAAACCAACAGTCCCCTGTTCTGGATAGCCCTGTGTATTCGGCAATAGCTGCTTCATCTATAATAAACTCCTCCCTGCCTATTTTAGCAATCCTTCCATCATTGGAGAGGGAAAATGCTTCGACCACTTGTTGGTGGAAGGTTGTCAATTTTTCACAGTATGTGAAAACTTCGGCCTGTTTAAAACACTGTGCGACCTCTGGATGAGCTTCAAAATACCACATGCCATCGACTTTGGATCTCAAAGAAGGACTTGCTTTTGACATGGCTAAATGCTGACTGTGCCTGAAACTATGGGCAACAAGGTGTTCGGGAAGCAATGGTTCTGGGAACTAGGAATACAGTCAATATCACTTATGAAAAACCCGTGAAATCGGTTGACCAAGCATAGGATTAATGAATTCACCAAAACACTGACCCACTCTCGGATGACAATCTAGCTGAGGAATGCCGAAACTTCATATTTTCGGGGGGCAAATGAATTTCTGAAACTTTGAAAGAAAATAGTTTTCGATCTTACCTGATAACCCGACCAGGTTTCCTTGACTCGGGATGCTGGTTGAACTCGGAGACACCTTGCCAATCGCTAGAGCATGCGAGATCCGGATTTTTGAAAACATGATTTTGCTAATAAAATCGCGAGCTTGTAGTTATCTTCAGCGATCCTCGGGATTCATTATAACACATTGAGTTTTCAAATGAAAGAATGACCTGGTAATGATGGCTGACGTACTTGCCATTGGAATGGAGGATAGCTTTGTGCAATCCTACCTGCCAATCACCGCCCTGCGTGGATTTGAAATAATCAATGCAACGGATAAGACACGGGTGCTACAAATCTTCCAGATTGATACTACGAATGTGCATCATCTCCCGCATGGCGAGATTTTGGTGGTTGTATTTCTAATCATTGCGCCAATCTTTGACATCTGGCTCATGTGAAAGCACGAGCTTTCATTTTTCCTGTTCAAACACTTTCGACAGTTACTTGCCTTCTCCTTCGAACCTTTATCTACCGAGAATGAAAACTTTCGGTGGTTAATGAGCTCAGAGGAGGCTCGCCTAAACCACTGAAACCTAATATTTTTCCATTCTCTTGACCGAACCAAAATCAACATGTCTTTTGAGATTATTTTAGAAATACAGACTCACTAACCTATTGATAGAAATTTAGAAATCAAATTTAGAAACCAACCTATCATCTAAAAATCAAATAAAATCCAGTGATTTATTTGAGGAGTTAACACGTCTATTGCATTTGTTTTATCCTAGCCGAAGACCTCTGAATTTGTTAAGCCATTAATGCCTACAAGTCATCGACACTTCTTACAGGCATCCTTGCCTCTTTTCAGAGTATGTTCTCCATTCAAAATTGTCATCTGTCATTATCAAACCGTCGCGGAGGGCACTGTAGTTATCTACATCAGCATACAACTTCAGTTATTGTATTACATTTTGAGCTACATGACATGAGCGCATTCCTGCCTCGTTTGTATACAAATTTTCTTTTTCTCCCTAGAGAAAGATTTGGGTCCCACGGTTTCCCCCCTCCCTCTGACAGATCGCTCTTGCAGTTCCTCTCAGCACTCTTCATTACAATGGCACTCTCAGTAGAAGAAACTTTGATGTATTTCGGCTATACGTATGCTCGTAACCTCAGACATCAGGGGGCATCTGTTATCACTAAAATTTTGTTTGCAACATTGCATGCAAATGGTTACAGAAATACAACAATTCCAAAAACTATTAGTTCACCTGCAACACCAAAACGCATTCCAAAAGTAAAAAAATATACAATTGGAAAAAAATTGACATGCGCAAACTCACTAAAGGAACTACGCGTATAGTGCGCGGGCCAACGAAGCCCGTAGAGTGCACAATGCGCCATATGCGCGACTGTGTACGAGAAAAGATGCGCACTCCTATGAACAACGCATTTATGGTTCTTGTTAGTCCCCCAACCACTTATGAACCAACTCCCAACTTGATTTTACCTTCATATCTGAGTAAAATCCAAATGGGGGGCTAGTCAAGGACCAAAGGGTTCCCTAAAGGGTCCCTTGTTCACACTAAGACCTAGTTGAATATCGCCTTGAAGAAATGATATAAATGGAGGCCATCGGTGCACTAAGAAACCAATATCTTCATAGTATTGTTATGATGCCTCAATTATCCCTTGAGAATATTCTTTTCTCCTAGGACTATTCAAGCATCATTGCAATACGCCATTCCACTCACCTCTTGAGGGAATAGGTATTGATTTTCTTCATCATTTTCCATTTTTCTTCCATTGTAAGAAGAGATTTCCATTAGGTAACTCAAGATCCCTCCAAAGGAGGAAGAGGGGACTCATAAGTCCTCATTTTTCTCTACGATGTTTTGCCAACTAATATAGTTATCCATTGGTGGCATAATCTTGGTCATTGGTTGATTGTTTATAGTTCTAAGTTTCTTAAGAATTCTAATTTTTATTTCCTTAGTTGTTTTAGTTTGTTTACTTGTTTATTTCATGTGTTTGGCTTGTTTAATCCACTCACTAATCTCTATCTTGTCTAGAAGTCCCAACTACGCATGCAAGTGTCATTGTTTTTCTCACCCAAGTGACGGAGTGGGCACAACAGGAGCCATAACTCATCTTCCCTTTTCAAAACATTTTGGTAACAATATTGAAGATTGAGTTCCTCTTTCTAGCTTTGGATGATAACTTCACTATAATTTCTCAATATTCTTTTGTAACTCTTCAAGTTTTCTTTTAATTTTCATTTTTTAGAAGTGGGGGATATGAAGGAGCACTTTTCCCATTGTCTTAAATCATGTTTTACATATAAAGGTTTTTCTCCCATATATAGATAGGCGTTATTGCAACCAAATTATTCCAAGTAGCTACAACCAAGTCCATTGCCTCTTGGTGTTGGAGCCATAAAGGGTTAAAACAAAAGGGAAGGGGGGCAAAATTTGGAAGGGGGTGGAGGTGAAGAGTGTGGACTTGTGATCAGAGATGAGGGAGGGGATACTATGAGACTTGATGGAAGAATTTATGTGAATGTAATTGTTATGGACAGGTAAACATTATAACCTTGTAGCAATGTGTCTCGGACCCGCCCGCATGTTAGACCAAGTAAAAGAGCCACACTAAGGGGGAATATCCAAGAGGTTCCAATCTACAACAAGTTCCTCAAGATTGGACCAGAAGGAATCTCTCCCAAAAATCCATCCTCTCTTTTCAACACTAGTTCTTATACAGGGTTTTTGGGGTGTTACCTAACCCCCTACAATTCGAGGAGACCACGATCATTATTTCATAGGGTTTGATTGGGAACCTACTTTCCTTGAAAAAATTCCAATATGGTTCTTATCATTTCTAGAACCTCCTCCCCTCATATTTGTTAGAGTTTTTTGAGAGCCCAAAAGGCCTCCCATATTTCCTTGGCATATTTTATTCAAAGGCACAGTCATCCTGACCTTCATCTCCTAAGATTTCTAACTCTAAGATGTATTTAGCGTCATCACAGAAAATTTTCACGTCCTTGAAAGAGTCTTGGTCTTGTGGGAACGTTTAATATCCCCTAGCCCAACCAAGGGACATTATGGTATGCAATACTCATAAAAATGAAATTTATGCTAACTAAATTGATTCATTTACAGTCAACTAATTTCCTATAGCCTTCAGCTACGAATTAAAATAGATCTAGCTACTGTCTACAACCATAAAATAGATGCATCTACATAATGATACTAATCAACATGAAATGCAGCTAAACAACTCATTACAGTAGCATATAAATCATTCTCATTTATATAAAGTTCATGCACAACAATAACACGTGTAAATAATTCAACAACAAGATAAAACACTTGTCTTTAAACAAGATTTGTGCAACCAGGTGCTTGGATAGACGTTCCACCCAACCATAGACTAAATGTTCCAAATATTAACAACCAGTCACCCCCGAATTGAGGCTAGTAATCTACAAAAGAGGGTGGTCTCTTACAGTCCACTCACAACTCATAAAACTCACAACCCAACTAATATTCTCCTACAACTATCTCGATTTTCCACCAACTCTCTTCCTATTGACATGTCCAACCCAAGGAATGTACCCCTTCAGTTATCTCAATCGCTCGGGCATCCCATTCATTTATCAGGGTCTCTTTAACATAGGTAACAAAGAATCTCTCAGTTGGGAACTCAAGGGAACTTGCTGCTAAGAAAAATATATCATCCAAACCAACAACAAACAATTGTTGATTTAGTGAAACTCACATCGGAGTTCACTCTTCGAACCTGATAACCTGGCTCTTCAATTTCCAGCTCCAAATATGCTCCAAATATGCTCCAAATACACTCCAATGTTCCAACTTGATCTAAAATTCATCTTCCATGTATGCACCAACTTCAAGCTTTGTTTCTTCCTCTCTACTTGCTCCTCATGCACCAAAACTCAATGTGTAAAATTGTTGTCCTCAACCCATACGAATTTTCTCCCTTTGGTTTTCCTTTCTTGACTCACACTCCTCCCCAAGATGATTGTACTCAACCCCCATGTGCCCAATAAATTTGGGATGTGACTACTCACACCCACCCTCTTACATGTATTCAATGATTGGCTTTGGGAACACTCAATCAGAAATTGGAAGGTTCATATACAAATAGCAAATTTAGGAAAATGGGTTGGATTAATAATCGTGGGTATTTCCCCCTTGGACCCCTCTTGGAAATTATCCTAGACATTCCCCTCCCTTGTGGATTAATTCAACCCCCATCTCTTGTCCATGTCCCCTTAGTAGATGGCATCACATTTTATTAATAAAACAAGGAAATACAATTCGCATATTACATCGCTTTGGTTGTAGCCACATATTATATCTACACAAGCATAAATTAAACTGGGGATTATAGTGAATATGTTACATTCCCCCTCCCTTACAATTGTGCGTCATTCATTCCACTCTATGTCAATATACATATATGCAAATTTACATCACAATACTTAGAAAAATATTAAAAAATTGCAATTTAACAACTGTAGCAGCAGTTCCAACCATAATCTTTTGTTCCTTTCAACTCGCCGACCCAAGGAATGCACCATTCATTTATTAGGGTTAACCTAGGGGATATACCATCTATTTATCAAATCTAACCCAAGGAATGAGCCATTATTTTATCTGGGTCCCCAATGCAATTGGCTAGGACTTCGATATGTGGTTTCCTAACTCTAGATGCTCAAAATGGAGTCTTGCATTATGTCTTCTTTAAAATTTTCAAAATATTTCGGGTATTTTTCTCGCATGTTTTTTTCATGTTCCCATGTAGCATCTCCAGGACCATAGAAGGTCCATTGAACCTTTACCATCCCTATGGATTTGTTCTTGAGCACCTTGACTTTCCGATCCAGGATGTGTACTGGTTCCACCTAGAAATCCCCTTCGTGCTCCAACTGGATCACATTCCAATCAATTATGTGGTTAGGATCGGGCACATATTTATTTAACAATGACACATGAAATACATTATGCACTCTCATGGATCCAAGTAATTCTATCATGTATGCAACTGACCCTGTCTTTTCTAATATTTCAAAAGGCCCACAATATCTCGCTGCCAACTTCAGGCAACTTCCTAATCTTAGCGAACTTCTATTTTCCTTCACTTTTAAAAACACATGTTCACCCACTTTGAAATATATGAACACTATATTCTTGTCTGCATAACTTTTCTACCTATCATGGGCATCCTTTAAATTTTTCTTTATCTTTTCCATCTTCTCTTCCATTTCTTTTAACAATTATGGCCCAACAACTGTTTTGTCTGCTGGATTATCCCAACTCATGAGTGTGTTACATTTTATTCCATACAATGCCTCAAGTGGAATCATTTTCAATGAATCCTGATACCCATTGTTGTAGGCAAATTCAACTAAATGAATATATTTTTTTCATTTTGATGGTTGATCCATCACATACATTCTAAGCATGTCCTCAATTATTTTGTTATTCCTCTATGTTTTCTCATCTGACTTTGGATGATATGTTGTACTAATATTTAAATTTAATCCCTTGAACAAACCTTTCAAAAAATTGGAAGTAAAATTTGGATCTCGATCTAAAACTATTGTTTTAAGCACTCTATGTAGCCTAGCAACTTCTCTCATGTAGATATCTACAATATTTGATTCCTTGTGTGTTGTCTTCACCAGAATAAACTGTGTTGTTTTAGTCAATTTATCCACCACCACCATGATGGAGTCATGCTGCTTCATTGTTCTGGGAATCTTTGTAATAAAATCCATTGTAACTACTTCTCACTTCCATTCTGGAATGGGAAACGGTTGTAGCAAACCTGTTGGATTCCTATGAATTGTCTTAACCTTTTGGCATTCTATAAATCTCACTATGTAATTAGACACTTCCTTTTTCATTATAGGCCAAAAGTAT
This sequence comes from Picea engelmannii, assembly GCA_009831015.1. Taxonomy (NCBI): domain Eukaryota; kingdom Viridiplantae; phylum Streptophyta; class Pinopsida; order Pinales; family Pinaceae; genus Picea; species Picea engelmannii. Next base: position 676,492 of record ML793612.1, read on the forward strand.
TGGCTTCTTACTATTGCAATTGTCTTCTGATATCCCAGGTGCCCAGCATATGGCACATTATGCATCTCCTTTAGCACTGCATTTTTCAGGTCATTGGAATTGGGAATATATACGTTTCCCTTGTACATGAGAATTCCATCCTCTTTCAACTCATAATAATTAAATTTCTACTGAAAATTATCGTGCTATAATATCTCTTTTATTTTCACATAGTGCTGATCTGAATTTGTTGCTACAGTAATTTTTTATTTCATATATGTCCTATAAATGTTTATGGTTGCAATATGCACTTCATGAGCTCTCATGTTGAGTGCATCAGCCACTTGATTTTCCTTTCCCTTTATATGCTTAATTTTGAAGTCATATTCACTCATAATTTCCAGCCATCTAGTTTTTCTAGCATTTAGTGTTGGTTGTCCAAACAAATGCTTAAAACCAAAGTGGTATGTACTTAGTTCAAATATCTCACTCATAAGGTAATGACTCCACATTTTCAATGCATGTACAATTGTTGCTAACTCTAGATCATGGGTAGCATAATTCCTTTCATGCTCTTTTAATTTTCTAGACTCGTAGCTTACTACATGATCCTTTTGACTAAGAACTGCATAGATCCCTTCCTTGCATGCATCAGTTCAGACAACAAAATATTCATTTGAATATGCAATCTTTAGTATTGGATCACTTGTCAATATTTTCTTCAACTGTTGAAAACTCTCTTCACACATAGAAGTCCATTCAAATTTCACTCCCCTCTTTTACAAAGAAGTGATTGGACTTGCAATCTTTGAGAACCCTTTTATGATTTTTTGGTAATAACCGGTAAGACCCATGAATTATCTTACCTCTGTCACATTCTTTGGCACCAGTCATCCTCTAATGGCCTCTATCTTCTCAGTATCAACTTCTATCCCTGCTGCTCAAATTATATGCCTGAAGTAATGAATCTTCTTTTGATAAAATATGCACTTACTTAGCTTAGAATACAATTTATTCTCTCTTAAAACTTGCAACAACATTCTTAAATGTTTCTCATGTTCCTCTTCTTATTTAGAGTAGATGAGGATATCATCTAGGAACATAATTACAAACTTGTCTAGGTACTCCCTGAACACTCCATTCTTCAAACACATAAATATTGTTGGAGCATTTGATAGTCCAAATGGCACTACCATGAATTTTTAATTCTCATATCTTGTCTTAAATGCGGTATTATTGATTTCTTCTTCTTTTATCCTTATTTGATGATAGCTTGATATCAAGTCAATCTTGGAAAATATCCTTGCACCTTTCGATTGATCAAACAAATCATCAATTCTTGTAAAATGATATTTGTTCTTTATGGTAACCTTATTAAGCTTCCTAAAATCAATACACAACCTTAAGGTTTTGTTAGCGTCAGAAGTCACTCCTGGATTGCGACAGAAGCAGAGCCCAATGCCCATCAGTTTATCTCACGAATTGATTAAAAGGGGGTGATCAAATGGAGGTAAACTCAGAACAATATCGTTTGACTCAGAAAACTAGGCCAGAAATGCACAGGGAAGTGAGGGCCACAACTAACTTCAATCAGGAATTTGAGTTAAAGCGAGAGTAGAGGGAAGACTTGGGAGAAAAGGGAGGAGACTTCTCTAGGCATCAGGCCTTCCAGCAACTCGGGGAATAAAAACAAACACTAAAATGTGCCTAAATGACACAGTGATAACTACACACTGATCAAACCTATCATACTATGCAGCCACGACCATCCGACTGGATCCTCCAATTCTGAATCATTCAGTGCCAGGTGAAAAGATAACATGAGAGACTGTTTAAGACTGGTGCAGAGATTGCAGTGATCAACCATACATCATCCTACAATATGCGACCCTGAACTGGATCCTCCAATTTCGAGTGTTTCAAACAGCTGATAAACAAAGAACAAAAGAAAAGAGAAGTTGACTTCCATTAATTTGATAGTCTCAAATCGAAATACATAACCAGAGCTTCCTCAGAAACTTTATAGTTGGGAGCTTAGCTCAACCATCGATAAATTACAAAAATGGAAAAATTGCCTACATATACCCAAATCCAAAACAACAACCGTGAAAACAAGATAGTGCATTAAAAACATTGTGTCTTCATGTCTGCTAGCAGTCTGCGCATGCAGTCTCTGAACGTTCATGCACTTATGACAGACGCAATCAGACTCCTGACAACCCTGCAAATAAATTGACATGCCTTTAATCCTTTTCCGGACTTTCCATTTATAGTGGAAACGATGTCTAACCACCACCAACAACTTCAATAACTGCTTCCTTGGGATCGAGAGCAACCCTGGTCAACTCTACCTTTGGGACGTGGAGGTCTTCTCATGGTGCCACCTGTATACGCCAACCGTCTGCTTGGGAAGATTTTTAGGCAGGGACAATGAAGGGGGCACATGATGGTGCATTAATGAAGGTCAGGCGGGGATGATTTGGCATGCTCGACGTGGAAAGGGGAAGGGGAGTGAACAAGGAGATGACAGGGGCGATACGCATGGCAAGAGGAAGGATACAAAAAAGAGAAAAGGTGTCGGGATATGATTGGTAGAGGGGGGACACATCACTTATGGCGGGACGACATGGAATGGAGCGGGAGGCGGTAATCGGCAAGTGGAGGTGGGAAACGGTTTACCAGATGGGGGTGGAAGATGGCACAAGAGGCGACATGATAGGAGGGGGGCCCATGACAATACCACTCCATTCCGGACACCCCCCCCCCCCTTTATTAACGGCAGAACGGAAAAGGGGGTCTGGAATCACTTGAGCGTTGTTGATCTAGGTGCCCCAATCTTGACCATTGAGAGATGCACGCCCAATTCCAGACCCCCCCCCTTCATTAAAGGTAGAACGACGAGGGGGCTCCAGAATGAAACTTCTACTGTAGATCTTGACTGTCCAAATCTACCTATTCGTTAAAATAATGCACCAACCCTTTAAAACTTTGGGATAAATGGGTTTTTCGAATATCTCTTTTCACCCAAGGGGAAGCTTCTTTTAGGAAAATACCCCATACATGATTATGTGCTAACATTAGGCTCCATGGGGGATGGCATGCCCCCTGTGGGTTTCCGAGAAATATTTTGTAGCTTCAGTGCCTTGTTTTGGGGCTATGGATTCATTGTCAAAACTTAAAGATAAAAGAAAAACAATATTTACAAACGCAGAAGAGCCATGTGTGGCTCAAGAGAAAAATCTCTTCAGGAAATGCCCATTCATAGGGCCATTGAAAACTTCTTGACCCTTCAAATCCCGTAACCTATAGGTATTATTTGAAAATACTTCAGATATTTTGAAGGGCCTGACCCATAGGGCTTCAAATTTTTCGTGATTGCCCTTGTCTTTCTTAGGAGCATCCCATTTAAGCACCAAATCTCCCATCTGGAAATCTTCTTTCTTGGCCTTCCTGTCAAAATCATGCTTGATCTTCTGCTGACGGTCCTAAACTTCATTCATCACTTGCTCTCTATCCTACTGGACCTCTACCAGCTAATGAATTCTTTTGATCCAATCATCGGGCTCTCCTTGATAATCCTGGAGGAATTTTGCTATAGACATGGCTAGCTGAGAAGGAAAGACAGCTTTTGTCCCATAAACCAATTGGAAAGGGGAGATGCCTATGGATCTCTTTGTGGTCACTCGATCAGCCCATAGAGTGAATTTCAGCTTTGAATCCCAGGCCTTTTTGTTGTCCTCTAATAGTCTTTTGATGATCCTAATCAGGCTTTTGTTGGAGGACTCTGCTAAACCATTTCCCTAGGGATAGTATGGGGTGGAGTGAATCAGTTTGATCCCAAATTGCCCATAGAATTTGACCAATGGTTTAGCTTTGAAATATGTTGTGTTATCAGTAACAATCTTGCTTGGGCAACTGAATCTTGTGATGAGGTCCTCCAGGAACCCAATGATTACCTTATGGGAAGCACTCCTGGTGGGGATAGCTTCTCTCCACTTGGTAAAGAAATATGTGGCAGACAGAATCCATCTGTGTTTTCCACTGGAAGCAGGGTGTATCTCCCCAATAAAGACTAGGCCCCACTGCTGGAAAGGTCTTGAAACAACCATAGGTTTTAAAGGAAGAGATTTAAGCTATTGTTTTCCCGAAAACCTTTGGCATTTGATGCAGGCTCTGACCTCTCTACAGATGTCAGTGAATAATTTGGGCTAGTATTACCCAGCCCTGAGGATTTTGTAGACTGTGGTTTTCCAGAAATGGTGCCCTCCACATAAGCTATCATGAAATTCAACAATGATCCTTTGAGCCTCTTATGGATTCATACATTTTAAAAGCACCCCCAGGGGGTCTTTACAATATAAAACTCGATCAACAAGGCAGTATTTGACTACTTTGATCTTTAGACCTCTCACTTTTCTCCTTTGTAGGCCATCAGGAGGCCACAACTCTTGCAGAAAATATATGACATCCTTGTACCAAGGACATCGCGCCAATGGGGGTTCTGCTTGAGGGTCTGCATCAGACAGTTGGTCCTGCTGATTTTCTGAGAATTCATTGATGAAACTTACCCCCAAAGATTTGTAATTTGCTTCAGCCAATAGCTTGGCTAAACCTTGACCTTTGATCAATTTGGTAGGCCTTATCTCCAGATCAAACTCAAGGATCATGACTATCCATTTACTCCTTCTCCCATCTATATCAGACTGAATAAGAATGTCCTTCACAATAGTTGAGGGGACATAGGTAATGATTTTTTAATGTAGGACATAGACCCTAAAATCTTTGAGAGCTTTCACCAGGGCATAGGCCTGCTTCTCCATGATGTCGTATGTGACCTCAGCATTCCTTAATGCTCTGCTAAAATAGGCAATAGGTTGCTCCAACCCAGCATCATTTTTTTGTAGTAAAACAGCAGCCACTGTGTCAAATGAGGCAAAGGAAAAAATAAGGAAATCCTTTGAGTAATCAGGACTGATAAGCACCAGAGCTTCATTCAAGGCTTTCTTTATCTGCTCAAAGGAATTTCAAGCCTCAGAAGTCCACCTTACTTCATTTCCTTTTCTCAACATGGTTGTTATAAGCTTTACCATTTCAGCAAAGTTAGAAACAAACCTCCTTAGGAAATTAATTTTTCCAAGGAAAGACTGGACTTCTCTCCTGGATCTTTGGATTGACAAGGCTTGGATTGCTTCAACTCTACCAGGATCAATCTTGACTCCTACTGTCGATACTATGTGTCCCAGTAACTTTCCCTCCTTCATGGCGAACAGAGATTTTTTGGGATTCAATGAAAGGCCAAAACTCCTACATTTCAGAAAAACCTTCCTGAGATGACAACATTGTTCTTTATCAGATTTGGAAAAGACTGTGATGTCATCCATATAGATGACCACAAACTTATTCTTTTCCCCAATGAAAGCTATGTCCATGGCTCGCTGAAAAGTTGCCCCCGCATTCATCAATCCAAAGGGCATTTTAGATACATGAATGTGCCCCATGGAGTGGTAAACATTGTCTTTTCTATTTCCTCAGGTAGAAAAGATATTTGATTGTAGCCAGAGAAGCCATCAATCATGGAAATCTTGGATGATCCTGTCACCCTCTGCAATATATGTTCCATCTTTGGCAGGGGGTAATTGTCCTTCCTTGAGCTCCTGTTCAGGTTTCTGAAATCTACACAGAGTCTGATTTCCCCATTCTTCTTCCTCAATGGGACCAAGTTGGCCACCCATTCTGAATATCTCAATGGCACGATGAACTGGGCATTTAGCAGCTTCTTTACCTCTCTCTCCATGATAGGTAGCAACATAGGATTGATCTGTCTTAGTTTCTGCCTAAATGGCTTTGCCTCCTTTTTCAATGGGATTTTATGCTCAATGATAGAAGTGTCATAAGTTTTGAGGTCTTAATAGGTCTAGGTGAAAACATCTACAAACTCCCTCAATAATTCAGCATATTCAGCCCTCTGCTCCTTTGTCAGGCTTCTTGACAATTTGACAAACCTGGGTTCATTCTCGGTGCCAATGTTGCACTAAGTTGTATCAGCATCATCATCTGAGATTTTCCCCTTTAATGCCACATCGTTTCTATCAAAAATCATTTCCAAAGGAACCAATCCTTTTGGAATATGATTTTTGGGTAGCTGCACAATGTCGTGCTCTGCAATCCTATTCATAAAATTACCATCATCAGGCTTTTCTTCAGAAACAAGGTCTTGATCAATATTCAGCGTTGAAAATTCTTCAACGGTCTCCAAGAATATTTTGATCTCAAGATCATCCTTGAACACCTTCCAATGTTTGACATTGTCAGGTATGGAGGGCCTGTATTTTACTTCTACATCATATATGAATTTGGGTGGCAGGGGCACTTTGAAACTGCTCGCTGATGTAGCCAGAGAATCAGCCACTGTGTTCTTCTCTCTTGGAACGAATGAAATGTTAAATGATGAGAAGAAAACATCAATTAGGTCCCATACCTCATTTCTGTAACTCCTGAGTCAAGGATTCTTGGCCTTATAAGAGTTTCCAATCTACTAGACTATCAATTCTGCATCTTCGAACACCGCTACCTCTTGAATCCCCATTTCCTTTGCAGCTCTTAAACCTAAAACAAGAGCTTCATATTCTGCCACATTGTTGGTAGTCTCAAACTCTAGCTTGTATGACAGAGATACGGTTTCCTGAGCAGGTGACACAAAACACACTCTGGCACCAGCGCCTTCCCTGGAAGAGGCTCCATCAAAGAACATTTTCCAGACAGAGGTGATGGGGGGAGAAAGTTCATGAGAAGTAGTGGGTTGCTTTTTGAGTTTTAAAAGAGGCTCAGGAGCGTTAGTGAGCTGTAGTAAACTGGAACCTAAATCAGTGTCAAGAGCAAAGATAGGATGGTTGGTAGGATTGGCTTCGTCACTGATTATGTAGGCCAGCTTGTTATAAAAACAGGACCGTGGAGCAATAAAATAAAACAAATGCAGAAACAAAACATAGAAGATACACAATACAAGAGAGACACAAATTTACGTGGTTCACCCAGTGTGGGCTACGTCCACCAGAGAAATTGCCAGGTCCTTTCTTTATTATTATCCAGCAAAATGAAGGGATACAACCTACAGCAAAACCCACTGTAACTTTCTCTTCTTTCTCTCACAGTATCCTCTCTCGGAATACAATATTCACCATCCTACATAGCCGCAATACATTTCCCTCATAAAAGAGGGTTGCCTTCTAGGGCAAAAAACCCTAACATAATCTCTACCGTTAGATCTGCGACCTTATAATGAACGGTCTAGATTTACAATGAAATTACAATATACTTTTACAAGGCAATTTTTTCTTCGGGGGCTTCGTCCCTGAACCCCTTCTTGCCCCTAGACCCCCCAGCCAGGGGGATAGCCCCCCTGGACCCCGCAGAGGGGGTACCCCCCCTCTGCACTCCCCCGCATGGAAGAGTGTACATACTTCTGGGGTGTAAATACTTCATGGGGTATAAACACAGCTGAAAGTAAAAGACCTCTAAATCAAAAAGATAATCAGGCTCCACAACCAACAATCTCCCACTTGGAGACTGATCTCAACAACTCCATCGTTGTTGTATATGCTGGACTCTGAACCTTCTTGGACCTGGAAAATTTCTCATTTTCATCTTCATTCTTGAACACCAACTAAAACTGAGCAGGAACTCGGTTTCTCCCTGGTTACTCCCTTTGTTAACATGTCTGCAGGATTCTGGCTAGTGTGTATCTTTTCCAGCTTCAATTGTCCATCTTCCAAGGCCAATTGTATGAAGTGGTACCTCAACTGTATATGCTTAGTCTTTGAATGGAAGGCTGAGTTATTTGCAAGGTGAATGGCACTCTGACTGTCACAGTACAACCGGTTGTTCTCCTACTTCTTTCCCAATTCCTCCATAAACCTTTGTAACCAAATCATTTCTTTACTAGCCTCTGTAGCAGCAACATACTCTGCCTCTGTTGTTGAAAGTGCAACAACCTTTTGCAGTTTCGAAATCCAACTTACTGTTGTTCCACCTGTAGTAAAAACATACCCTCTGGTGCTCCTCCTGCTGTCTTTATCACCTGCCATATCTGAATCAACATATCCCTATAGAAAAGTGTCTAAACCTCCAAAACATAATGCATGATTAGTAGTACCTCTCAAATACCTGAGGATACACTTTACTGCCTCCCAATGTTCTTTACCTGGATTGTTCATATACCTGCTTACAACTCCCACTGCATGTGCAATATCTGGTCTTGTGCAAATCATTGCATACATCAAGCTGCCAACTGTCGATGAATAAGGGACCCTGGACATGTATTTTATCTCCTCTTGTGTCTTGGGACACATTTCCTTAGTTAATTTGAAATGGCTGGCCAAAGGTGTACTAACTAGTTTTGCATTCTGCATTCTAAACCTCTCCAACACCTTCTCTTTGTACTCACCCTGAGACAATGTCAGTTTGCGATTTTTCCTGTCTCTTGTTATTCTCATGCCAAGGATTTCTTCTTGAGCACATTTATATCCTGCATATTAGTCCCTGCAACAAGCATGTCATCTACATACAATAGCAAGATAATAAATCTTCCATTTTCTAGCTTTTTAAAATAAACAGAGTGATCAGAATGACATCTACTATAACCCTGTTCTGTCATAAACCTGTCAAACTTCAAATACCACTACCTTGGAGCTTTCTTTAGGCCATCCAATCTCTTCTTCAACTTGCATACCAAATTCTCCTTCCCTTTGACCTCATACCCCTGTGGCTGCTGCATATAAATCTCTTCCTCCAAATCCCCATGGAGAAAAGTTGTTTTTACATCTAACTGTTCAAGACGCAAATATTCTACTACCAAAAGACTTAAAATAGTCCTAATTGAAGTCATTTTAACAACAGGAGAAAATATTTCATCAAAATCTATACCTTTCTTTTGTGCAAACCCCTTTACAACAAGTCTAGCCTTGTACCGCTTTTCTCCTCC
>ML793612.1:686715-721959 GCA_009831015.1 Picea engelmannii
AGTACATAGATACAATGTACCTACCTTCTCTCCTTTCGCTATCACCAATGATCCTTTGATGACCTTCCACGTCTTATCTGTAAATATGGATATACAACCTTCACTTTCCAACTGCCCTGTTGAAATCAGATTTTTTCTTAAATGTGGAACATGTTTTACCTCTTTCAACAACCATTGGTTTCCATTTCGTTGCTTTATTTTTACCTTTCCCATTTCAACAATTTTTCATGGTTTATCATCACCCAAATGAACCTGTCCAAAATCACCTTGAACATAATCTAGAAAATGTTTCCTATGGGGTGTGGGATGAAATGAAGCTCCTGGCTCTGCTACCCAAGACTCAAAAATATTATCTACAAAAAGAATCAAAGCATCTTGCAACACATCACCTGTTACATTTGCTTATTGTTTTCTCTCCTACTGTCCATCTCTTTGTTTCTTTGGATCTCTGCAGTCTTTCTTCAGATGTCCCTTCTTCCCACAATTCCAGCACTCTATCTTTCCAAGTCTGGATTTGGATCTGCCCTTCCTAGAATTTTCGTGGTTTCCTGAGCCCTTTCCTCTATCCTTTTGTCTTCCCCTGTTCTCCATGTTCAATGCATTTCCTGATGCCTCACCTGTGCTTTTTCATCGCATTTCCTCACTAAGGATAACACCAACAACATCATCAAATTTTAAAGTATTTGAACTAAAGACAGAGTTACTTACAGCCATGACCAAGCCATTCCATCTTTCTAGCAATGAGCACAATATTAGAAGAGCCCTAACCTCATCATCAAAGTCCACTTTTACAGAACTTATTTGATTAGTAACCGTATTAAATTCATTTAAATGATCTGCAACAGACCCACCTTCTAACATCTTCATATTAAATAATCTCTTCATTAGAAATACCTTATTTGACGCCAAGGGTTTTTCATACAATTTGGCCAATGCATCCATCAAACCCTTCGTTGTATTTTCTTTCGAGATCTTGAAAGCCACCGACGCTTCCAGGCTCAGTCGTATTGTTTCTAGAGCCTTCCTGTCAAGAATATCCCATTCTTCGTCCTTCATGGCCACCGGCTTCTTTGCTACTCCGCTCAATGGTAGGAATAGATCCTTCTGATATAAATAATCTTCCATCTGCATCTTCTATAACTGGTAGTTTTGGCTGTTAAATTTCTCGACCCTAAACTTTCCATCTTCCGACATTGCTCCCACTCGAACAAGGAACCCTCTTTTCCTACGAGTTACCTTACGCTCTGATACTAGTTGTTAGAAAAATAAGACCACGGAGCAATAAAATAAAACAAATGTAGAAACAAAACACAGAAGATACACAATACAAGAGAGACACAGATTTACGTGGTTCAACCAGTGTGGGCTACGTCCACCAGAGAAATTTCTAGGTCATTTCTTTATTATTATCTAGCAAAATGAAGGGATACAACCTACAACAAAACCCGCTGTAACTTCCTCTTCTTTCTCTCACAGTATCCTCTCTCAGAATACAATATTCACAATCCTACATAGTCGCAATACATTTCCCTCATAAAAGAGGGTTTCCTTCTAGGGAAAAAAACCCTAACATAATCTCTATCGTTAGATATGCGACCTTATAATGAATGGTCCAGATTTACAATGAAATTACAATATACTTTTACAAGGCAATTTTTGCTTTGGGGGCTTTGCCCCCGAACCCCCGCTTGCCCATGGACCCCGCAGAGGGGGTACCCCCCCTCTGCACTCCCCCGCATGGAAGATTGTACATACTTCTGGGGTGTAAATACTTCATGGGGTATAAACACGGCTGAAAGTAAAAGACCTCTAAATCAGGAAGATAATCAGGCTCCACAACCAACACAGCTAGGCTTCTCTGTACAGTCTCCTATGTTCCCCCCCAAACACTGGAATAGTAGCAAAGTTAGGTCCATTTGCAGGGTTCCCCCAAGTCTTTTTATATAGGATCTCAATAACAACATACCAAACTTGGGGGGAACATCAACCACTATAATGTCCATGACCACACTTTTCATGGGTAGCTGAAACAAGGTCACAACTAGATCTTTGATGACTCCTAGACATTGAACTTTCCTAGATTCAAAGGAATAGAGGTCATGATAGGCTCTGGTGACTTCTAGTCCTAATTCTTCCATGACAGTTTTGGGCATGAGGTTGTGGGAAGCCCCTGAATCCATCAAACAGTTGTGCAGCACCTTGTCATGTATGTTCAAGGATGTGTAGAATGGAGGGGATGAATCATCTATCTCTTCTATCATAGGACCTAGGATGACTGTAGGCTTTTCATCTTGCAAATTGATTGAGTCTATGGGATGGAATGAGGTTTCAGACTGTAATAGTCCAGAGAAGCATTTTTTGAACACGTCATGTTTGATCAGTTCAGAGAGGGGCATAGGGATTCTGATTTTTTGAATTTCATGCTCAAAGTTAAAAGAGGATGCGAGATTTGGGATTTCCCTTACTTCAGGAGCATGAATCTGAACCATTGGAGAGAGGGGTTAGGCCTTCTTACCTTTGTTGTTGTCTGCTACTTCATTAGCAGGTTTCTCTGTTCTAGTCAGTTGTTCAAGAACATCAGGTGCTCCTGTCTTCTTCTTGGATCCTACGTTATACTTGTTTTCGCTGCGCTAGCCTTGTCTCCCTTGCTCAGCTCCTTTAGCTAACTGTCCATGAGAGATTCCTCATATGATGATTGAGTAAGATGAGGAAAAGGAGAAGTACATCTGAAGCAGTGGATTTCAGGATCAAGCCCATCTATTTCCCCTTCTTCATCATTAGCTACAAAATATTTTGAAGAGGGGCCTAAATCTTCTGATCTTCTCTATCTCTTCCCCTCTGGTCCCTATGCATAATCTGGGGAGTATTATTATTTGGCCTCCTAAAATTTCCTTTGTTTTTGGTATTTTGAGGATTTTTGTATGTTTGCTTCCCCTCCACCTTCATTTTCTCCATCTCTGCGAATAGAGACTTCACTATCTTGGTCAATTCATCCACTTGAGGGTGAGGCACAGAGAGGCCAGAAGTCGAGGCTTCAGATCTTCCCGTTCTCCTGTCTGTATTAGTCTTATTTCTCAGTCTGTCAACTGCCAACACATTAGATTCCACTTCTATGGCCGCATCTTGCATTTGAGCTAGGGAGATATCTCTTCTCTCTCTCAATAGAAGGAAGAAGTCAGGGTCGAATGCATTAGCATAAGAGACTTTAGCAGAGGCTTCTGTGGGTTTTATCTCAGCAGGGATCTTATTATACATCTTATTAAATCTTTTGGAGAAGTCAGAGATAGACTCTCCTTCCTTTTTCTTCAAGGACCCAAACTCTATCATGTAATACATGAAATATTTTTTATCTCCCCACTGTCTCAGGAAAGCATTATCTAGAGCTTCAATCCCAACAATAGATCCAGGGGCCAATCCCCTAAACCATTTCCTCACCTCACCATCAAGGATTTGGACGAAGACTCTCATCCAAACATCTTCATTTTCAATGTTCAGGTTGTCTGCGTAACTGTAGAAGGCAGCAAGGTGCTCTTCCGTAGTTATGTCTTCTTCTCTAGTGAATTTAGGCATATATTTCAAGTAATCTCCAGCTGGGAGAGGATTCATAGGTTGAGGTAGGATTAAGGGGGAATATCTGGCATCCACTATGGCATCCATTCTATTTAGAGGGGGATTAGCACCTGCCATAGGAGCAATGGGTATAGGAGAACCAGGAGGAGATGAGGTTTATATTGGAAAGATAGGAACTGAGCTGACAGGACAGGAGGGGAACAGTAGAAAATTTGGAGAACAAGCTTGCGGGCTAAAAGGAACAGAAGTTTCCCTTTCTTCAACAACAGTAGTAATAGGAGAAGGGGTGGTAAAACCTGGGGTAGGAAAATATTCAAAGGTGTTGGGTCTAAACCAGGGTACCATCTCGGGGGAGAGGGGAGTGAAAAGGGTTTCTCCTACCAATTCAAGATCAGGAGGAGAAAACTCAGCAGGAACACTCCCAAAATTTAGACTATGGGAAACTCCAACAGAAGGTAAATAAACAGGATGAGATGAAGGCGTTGGAGTTTCTATAAAATCATGAAAATCATTAGAAATACCTGGTTTAGCAGTAGAAGTACCTCCTTCAGAGGAATTTCCCTTTCTGATAATCTTCTCTGGGTCAGCTTCAGGTGGCGCTAACGGCAACTGAGGAGTAGACCTTGTATGTATGCCTCTAGAAGCCACGGCTGAAACAATGGAGTCGCTTGTGGGTTCGCATCAATGGAGTCACCAAGAAGAGTTCTGTCAGTGGGGTCGCTAGGTGCACAGTAGCAATCTCAATAGTTCTAATATCTGATGCACCTTCAGAATCAGTTAATTGTTGTCGTTCAATCCTGGGGAAGATATTCAACTTCGTCCCCAGCAACGACACCAGAAATGTTAGCGTCGGAAGTCACTCCTGGATTGCGACATAAGCAGAGCCCAATGCCCATCAGTTTATGTCACAAATTGATTAAAAGGGGGTGATTAAATGGAGGTAAACTCAGAAAAATATCGTTTGACTCAGAAAACTAGGCCATAAATGCACAGGGAAGTGAGGGTCACAACTAACTTCAGTTAGGAATTTGAGTTAAAGCGAGAGTAGAGGGAAGACTTGGGAGAAAAGGGAGGAGACTGCTCTAGGCATCAGGCCTTCCAGCAACTCGAGGAATAAAAACAAACACTGAAATGTGCCTAAACGAAACAGTGATAACTACACACTGATCAAACCTATCATACTATGCAGCCACAACCATCCGACTGTATCCTCCAATTCTGAATCATTCAGTGCTAAGTGAAAAGAAAACATGAGAGACTATTTAAGACTGGTGCAAATATTGCAGTGATCAACCATACATCATCCTACAATATGTGACCCTCGACTAGATCCTCCAATTTCGAGTGTTTCAAACAGCTAATAGACAAAGAACAAAAGAAAAGAGAATTTGACTTCCATTAATTTGACAGTCTCAAATCGAAATACATAACCAGAGCTTCCTCAGAAACCTTACAGTTGGGAGCTTAGCTCAACCATCGATAAATTACAAAAATGGAAAAATTGCCTACATATACCCAAAGCCAAAACAACAACCGCGAAAACGAGATACTGCATTAAAAACATTGTGTGTGCATGTCTGCTGGCAGTCTGCGCATGTAGTCTCTGAACGGTCGTGCACTTATGACAGATGCAATCAGACTCCTGACAACCCTGCGAATAAATAGACATGCCTTTAATCCTTTTCCGGAATTTCCATTTATAGTGGAAATTGTTGATGTTTGGACAACATCGGGAAGACATTCTCTAAAGATAATAATTACTAATATAATTATTAACTATAGCATATAATAAGTAAATAGTAATAACAAATAGTTGATGATTATTCAAGGGATGCATCCTTTCATGGATGGTCACCTTATGTTCCCTATATATGGAACACTCATCATTGTAATAACATATCGAATATCTCTCATATCTCATATGAATAAAAACCAACATGGTATCAGAGCAGGTTGACTGGGTGTGACTCCCTCACGGGAGAGCCCAGAATCCTGAGAGAAGATGATGGTGTTTGTCACAGAAGTGTGTTGATCCCCATTGCACAACCTAAGTCTGCAATTTTAGGATGGTTGTAGATCCGGAGTATTATAAGCTTTTACACATTAGGAATATTGATGTGAATTTGGTGAAGGAAGATTTTTTAAATTATTGCCAGATCTATGGTCATGTGACGAGATACACATGGTTGCACAACAACCTAGACCCACATCGAGGTTCGATACCATTGGAGCCTTTTTCCAACAAAATGCAAAGCCTTTCAGGTTTTCCATCATCTATTCATGACAGGAGATTGTTCAAAGATTGGAAGATATTGCAGTCTTCCACTCTCATCATCCCATTAATGGCGATTGCAGAGGGATCAACAGTGGTTAACTACTTAGCGAAAGCTAGTTTCGACTCAAGCATAGCTATAATCCTCGTTGCATTTCTCTATTCCGTCATGTGCGCGTTGAGTGTAAGTGTCGTGGTACACTATAGACTGCGTTGTAGACGGTGGCGACTAGTCTCCGAGCCAGAAATCGATGTTGGTGTCGATGGAGTTAAAGGAGACACCTACAAGAAAATCGATATAAAAGCACTGTTGACCACTGTGTACGGCACAGGGTCTCCCCTCGCAGTCATGGATTTCTCCATTTTCTTAACAGAGTTCGTGGAAGGAGAAAATGAGAGAGTATTACCAGAATGTTGTCACACTTTCCACGTAGATTGCATATATGCATGGGTAGTTTCCAATCCTTCTTGTTCTTCATGTCGTTTAGTCTTCCAATAGTTTTGTGGATGGAAACACAATGGTAGCTTCATCATCTTTGGATTCCATCAGATCAAAAGACTTGGAAGGAGGCAATGTGGGCAAGGCTTGAAGACCATGATTGAAAAAAAAAAAATTGCATAGGCATGGAAAGGCGCATTACACGAATCAATAGAGTAATGTGTAGAAACGTGACATCGCGTAGGGTGAAGCAGGATTGAATCTTGTCAGGGAAAAGGTGCCTAGTGATAGAAATATATACCTCAACTTCATACTTGATATGTTTTTCAGGCCAAATCTCTCTTCTGGTTAACGGTTTTTGGTCGAAGGCAGAGTGGGATCTGATTGCAGAAAACTCTTGAGCATGGTTTTTTGCAGCTTTCGGAGGATCCTCTATCTTCGGTAAAAATTCCTCGGCGCACTTGGATCCTTCTGCGAGTCCAATATTTATCTCTCAAACATTGAAACTACAATGAGATAACCTCTGTTCTAACACCCGAAACAAACTGAGCACTAATGCAAAACTAGCCATTCAAAATTGGAACAACAAGAATATATTTGCAACGCTATTATGTGCAATCCCTCTAACTATAGGGAAGGCAGTAAGTTTGAGAGAAATTTGAATACAGTGTTCAATAGGCTTGTTCAAGCCACGTCCCAAATAAGGTTTAATACTTCTGAGTATGGACAATGTCCTGACCAAATATATATGGCCTCCTACAATGTCGAGGAGACACAACAGCCGACCAGTACTATAGTCGTTCACAAGAAGCAAAGACTACCTTCGACAAAACTATGGGAATGTCATTGGTGGTACTATTTGGTTAGATGACTGCTACTTATGTTATAAAACAACTATAGTTTCATCGGACATCTAGACATTGATTACAAGGACTTGGAGGAAAAAGAAGTTTCCCAAGGAGGGAGACATGGTTTCGTGCATGTACATGGTGTCATTTATCGATTCATGGTTCCTTCAAATAGTCAGATGAAGGAACCAAGATATTGGTTTCATGAGAAAACTTCAATATGTCTTCTGAGACATTGGTTTCATGTGGGAAACTTGATATATCTAATATGGTTCAAGATGACATTCCTTTTTCAGAGGGAGACAATTTATTCTATAGATCAAATTTGATCTAGTTGATCCCATAGCTCTAGTTAATGTTTCCAGAGATATTGCAGTAGGTCGAAAGAGACCTACATGGGCTCATCAGACTCTAAAAGAGGCAGAAGAACATGCAGCTCCTCATGGTGCCTTCCAAGAGAGCAAGATACCTCAAAGATATCCGTGCTATGTCGTAGCTATGAGCCACAACAATGATTCACAATCTTCCTATTACGAGGAGGCACCTAATCAAGCAGTATGAAAAGATTCCATGATGGAGGAGTATCAGTCCATCATGAAGAATGATGTGTGGGATATTGTTCTGAGACCTGAGGGGAAGTTTGCAGTAACTTCTAAATGGATCTACAAGATCAAACACACAGTTGATAGGAGCATCGAGAGGCACAGAACGAGATTTGTTACTAGAGGATTCTCTCAGGTGGAGGGAATAGATTATTAGGAGACATTTTCTCTCTTTTCTTGATACACTCCTATCTGAATGATTATTTCCCTCCCAGCATCCATGGGTTGGAAACTACATCAAATGGATGTGAAGACAGCCTTTCTCAATGGAGAGATTGATGAAGAAATATACATCGAACAGACATATGGTTTCATCATACATGAGAAGGAGTCTCATGTGTGTAGATTGAAGAAGGCCCTATATAGACTCAAGAAGGAACCTCAAGCTTGGTATGTGAGGATTGATGGACACCTGATGAGTTTGGGATTCAGCAAAAGTGTTGTTGATCCCAACCTGTACTACAAGATTGTTAATGGTGAGGCCTTGATTCTCGTCCTCTACATTGATGATTTACTCCTCACCGGTACATAGAGCCTTATTATTGAATGCAAGTATGCGTTGGCCTTTGAGTTAGAGATAAAGGACCTTGGTATGATTCACTACTTCTTGGGACTAGAGATGTGGCAGAGAACTGATGAGATCTTCCCGAGTCAGGGGAAGTACATAGTTGAGATATTGAAGAAGTTTGAGATACTGAACTTCAAGCCGTGGCTATACCAATGATGACGAATCTAAAGAAACTAAGTTTGTCTTCTTCCGATTTTGACGAAATTGATCTGACTTTGTAAAAATAGCTGATTGGATAATTGATGTATCTGGTTAACACCAAACCAAATATTTTCTATGCAGTGAGTGCACTTAGCAAGTTTATAAGTCAGTTGAGATAGACATACTATATTGTTGTGAAACATGTGTTGAGATACTTACGAGGCACAATTCGACATGGTCTGAGATATACTTCTAGTATTGATATTATATGGAAGTAATATATTGACTCTGATTAGGTAGGGAGCGCAGTGGACAGAAAGTGAACCTTTAGGTGTTGCTTCACTTTGGGATCTTTCATGGTTTCCTAGTGTAGCAGGAAATGAACTTATGTGGCATTGAGCACAATAGAATAATAATACAATGCATTAAGTATGACATTCCATGAAGCAATGTGGCTTCACAAGCTCCTTGCAGATCTATCCGAACATGTGTTGGATTCCACCATTATTCATAGTGTTAACCAAAGTTGTGTGAAGATCTCTGATAATCCAATGTTTCATGACAAATCGAGCCACATTGAGATCAAGTACCATTTCATCCGAGACATGGTGCAAAGGAAGGAAGTATTGGTGCAGTACCTTCCTATAGATGAGCAGGTTGTTGATGTTCTTACCAAACCAAGATCAAGTTTAAGTACTTCTATGACAAACTTGGCATGGCAGAGAATGCTTCCCTCACTGAGAGGGAGTGTTGATGTTTGCAACTTCCTGACACATTATCGAGATCATACTCCTATGTGACTGAGTTGATTTGATCTGTGATGACACTTATCCGAGAAGGGATAAGTGAGGCACCTATCCAAGAAGGGATAAGTGCAGTTGGGCTTATAACCCAACGTCCCATGTGGAGAGCACATGAGGACATGTCAAAGGAGTTGACCCTTGACGTCATACACTATGGGAGTTGACCCTAGTGTTTCTAGAGGGTGTAGCCTCTAGAAGTCCACATGGAGTGCCATGTGTGACAAGATTTCTCCAGATCATACTCCTCTATGAACTGATTTGAGTTGATCTATGAGGACACTTATCTGAGAAGGGATAAGTGGAACACTTATTCGAGAAGGAATAAGTGCAGTTAGGATTATAGCCCAACGTCCCATGTGGAGAGCACATGAGGACATGTCAAGGGATTTGACCCTTGATGTCATACACTATGGGAGTTGACCCTAGTGTTTCTAGAGGGTGTAGCCTCTAGAAGTCCACATGGAGTGCCATGTGTGATAAACTTTCTCTAGATCGTACTCCTCTATGAATTGAATTGAGTTGATCTGTGAGGACACTTATCCGAGAAGGGATAAGTGGAACACTTATTTGAGAAGGAATAAGTACATTTGGGCTTATAGACCATTGTCCCATGTTCAGAGAACATGAGGACATGTCAAGGGAGTTTACCCTTGATGTCTCACACTATGGGGAGATGACCCTAAGTTTTCCTAGAGGGAGTAGCCTCTAGAAGTCCACATGGGAGTGCCATGTGTGACAAATCTTTTACTACTATGGTGATTTTGAACCACTGGCAGAGACTACGTGTCTCTGGATAGTAGTTGTTTTTATTGGATAAATCCATAGGTGCGGACACTAACCGATCTCCCTAGATCCACTTGGATCTAGAACAAAGCAAGATAGAACATGACTCTTTCCCTAGACTTTGACCATTGAATTAAATAGGAGGCAAGAACTAATAACATACCTTATTATTGCTTCCTATGGTCTTTGTTGCTCCCGCTTCGCTCCAGTTCTCTCGTGCAGTCAAGACCAAGACAACACAAACCAACCAAAGTGAAGAAAGCACAATCTATTCAACGATCAATCTATGTATATGATCAAGGAATTATACAATAAAGTGGAAATAGCTTTATGGGAAAGGGACATATTACTGTATCATATTAATGGAAAGTAAAGATTACAACCTGAGCCTTGATGTCACAAACTTCCTTTTGATGGCCCTTGGCTCCGACACACACACTTTCTCACTTGCATGAAGAAGATCAAAACCCTTATGATGTCTTTGCTGGAGTTTCCTAGCCTGTTGTTCAAGCTTCAATCCTTCACACAATTCTTTCACTGATTCTCCAATGAATCTTTATTAATCTTGTTTTCTTAACCTTTTCCATGAGAATTCCATCAATATATAGGAGAGAATGAATTAGTTACTTGGATAAGAATGATCCCAAAATATCAGGGAATCCAGTACTAGGATAACCATTCGAATGCCATCTCATCCTTCTAGAAGATTCCTTTCTAGAAGCATCGAGAATTCTTCTTTTTCCTTGCTTTAGAAAGAGTTTTCACCCTAGCAGTTCAACACAGTGTGAACTTCTCACACCCTGGATTAAGGAAGCCTGCAAGAATCATGCATTCTCGCAGGCAAATATACTAGTAGCCTGCGAACCTCCTTCAAAAATGATATTTCTGGAAAGAGAAGAAAGTAACTTTTCTTAGGAGAAAGTTCTTATGAAGAGCCTGAGTACACCATCATTAATACATCATCATGATAACCAAAATCATGGGTAACAGAATGCCCCCCAAAGTATGAGGTTGGAAACAGTGACAGTCGATAGACTTTGTAAGCTGCATGTGTGTGTCGAGAACCAGGAGCACATCTAATCGAAAACCTGCGAACAACCAAGCATCTGCAGAATATCATATATATCAATCCTGAGGTAGGCATTCCCATACTCAGATCATAGATGGATAACATTGTAGACCTGGGTCATGGCCACCAATCATACACTGTGGATCCATGCCATCAAAATCTAGCATAGCCACCGGAATACACTGTGGATCTATGAGAAAATTTTCAAATCGAGACGACATAGCCACGAGACATACACAGTGGATCTATGTGTCGCAAATTATACATACTCCATCGCAACCTGGATCACAAAGATGATATCCAGGGTATTCAATTTCGTCGCCCAAAGTACAAATCTAACCATGTGATTACATGTGTTGAAGTTGAACATAGTAGAAACCACTTGATTACCAGTCATTGATGCAACCATTAACAAGTGCGAGGGAAATCATCATTGATGTCAATGACTCCTAAGGTACCATAGTACAATCCATCGAGTGTGAATAAATGAGTTGAAGTTGAACATCCAATGGAATCTTTCGATCAGGGGTCAATGATGTAAACCCACTGTCGAAAGCAAGGAAACCTGCCATTGAGGCATGCAAGCTCCAAGGTACCAAATAATTTCTAAGTCTTGATTCCAGATAATGAGCTGAAGTCAATGGAACAAAACTCGTCACAGGAGGGCCTTGATGTATCCCCCATCAATGACACAAAATGAGTAACAGATTTTGAAGGTGAAACATAGTAGAACTGGACACAGGGAAGGCCGACACGGAGAGAATGGATAACTGCAGATGGCCGACTCAATATAGGTTTCAGATGGACTTCTCTTGAACATATGAATGACACGACCAATGATTTGGCAGCATTGACTCAAAGACGACACAGAGAATGACCTTGTAATCAATCGAATGAGAGACAAGACAGATTTCCCAAACCGGCTTCAAATGATGAATAGGGGGTGTCATGTTCAAGAGCGACACTTATTGCCAATCAATACGAATATGAAAACATATCCCTTTCCCAAATTTTCCCCCACCATTTCTGGCAAGTACCTCTTTATTTTTACACAAGCTTGAGGAGGATAACATATTCTTGTTGATGTAAGCTCATCCTTTGGACGAGTCCCTCAGAGTATGTTTAACGAACCCTAAGAAGGAGTGGTTCGCTCCCATCACGGGCATGTCAATGTTTGTTTAACGAGTCTAGAGATAGAAAACTCGAAGGTTTTTCAAGATTATAGAGTTTGGAAAAACACTTAAAAGATAACTCTCTCAGTTCCTTTTTCGTAAAATAGTCTGAATGAGACCGAAAAAGAGATAAATTATCGCTCACCAGATGCGTACTTCAAATACTTTAGCGAGCGTGAAAATAGCAAGGTCGCTCGGCGATATTTTCATGTTTAGAGAGTCTGAAAAGAGCTTAAAGAGGACTCCAGGGGGGTTCCTTTTTCGTATAACCTTGTTGAGCTCAAAAAAGTGATAAAAGTATGCTCGATCGCATTCTCATGTATTTACGAGCACAAGAACGGACGAAGACCACGCTCGAGTTTTTTATATAAAAACCATAAAAACAATCAAAAACACGTGATAACAAGGAAAAACATGTATGTAGCCCTGTATTGAATCATCAAAGTCATCACGCCTGCGAGAATTACACTCAACATGACATTAGGGATTAGGTTTAATCTATAAATAATCATTAAAAACCCAAAATGATATAGTAAAAGTAAATAAAAGGAGTAAACACTCTTTTTACCACACCATTTTTACATTTCCACTATTGAGCTCAAAAAAACCCTCTTTTACCCTCCAAGTTTGGCGTCAATTTGCGGGAGCTACGAGAGACCATTTAGTGAGCCGTCTGCGACATTAAGGTAGGCTCTTCGTCCTTGACATTTTCATGGTTTAAATTTGTAATTTCATTGGTTAAATTTCCATTTTTAAGTTGGTTTTCTAGGCCCTACATGCGCACTGCCATTCTCGCAGGCAGGCTATACGGGGACTACGAGAATTATGCATTCTCGCAGGTGAGCCTTAAGCCACCTGCGAGGTTCTTGCACTGTGCACATAGGGCACCTACGAGAACCGCAAAGCCCAAAAAAAATTTAAAATTTTAGCCAATGAAAAAGATTCAAAACATGAAAAAAGTTATTAATCCTCTTATTGTGTTCCTTATGCAGATAATTGGCCATAAACATGGTGCTTGAGTGGCATGAAAGGGAACATGAAGAGGATAATGCAATGGCCAAAAATCATCCACCTACCATAGCTACTTTGAGAGATTGTGGGCTCTTGAAATACTTTCGTATCCCGAGCATGAAGGCCGAAGTCAGACTATTAGAGTACCTGGTGCGTATGTGGGACCCGGATCAGCAAGTGTTTCAGGTGGGGGTCCAAACAGTGTCCTTAGACATTGAGGACATTTACTTTTTGACCGGATTGTCTCGATGGGGGTACTATGTGAGCCTAATCGGTAGTAGTAGGTGGTGGGCTACCTATGAGTGAGTATTTCCACATACAGTGCGTTCCCGAGGCTGAGAGAAAGAAAGGAAAAGTAGTGATTTGGGGGGTACAAGATTTGACCCTCCGTAATATCCTATTCACTATAGCTCAGACGGTTGGGAGTTCTGCTCCTCATATGGCATTATAGAGCTACTTCCAGTACGCTATTGAGTGTACTGAGCCTCAAGTGTTCAACTGGGTAGATGTTGTGCTGTGTAGTATAAAAAAACAATTGACCAAGTGCAGACGTGGCAACCTGGAGAAATTCGGGTATGGATCTTTGCTGGTATCCTTCTTCCTAGAGCGGGTCCCATTACTGAGGCTACAGGTGGAGTGGAATTTACCAGCTCCCAGGGATCCACGGATGCTGAGATGGTGTCGGCTCATGGCCCGGCACGTAGCAGGACCGATCATCAAATATGACGATACTTTCTTTGATTGGCTTCAGCCATAGATGTTGATGGTTGATGACTACGCTTATGCTGGGCTATATTTACGAGGAGATCCGGATTTGGTATTACCAGAGGATGCTCAGTGGGGTGACCTTGGTAAGAAGTACACACATTTTCTCTTTTTAAATGTTTTTGTGAATTTTTATCATATTCAAATGTTTTTGTTTTATATTTTTGTCCAAAAAATAATACAAAATCGTTTGTTGATAACACAGATGTTGGACCTTACAGACCTCCCGGCACTTCTCCCATTCAGCGGTGAGGAGAGGTAGTGGTAGCACCATAGTATGTTGAGGATTACCAAGTGGTGGAACAGAATCTAGAGGGCCTGACTGCAGACATTCCAGACATGACTCTGGAAGAGGTTCCACGACGCGATCAACGTCATACTATAGGGGTATCAACATCTATGAGTCGACTGCTCCGTAGGGTTGCTAGGGCAATCATGTGTTACTGTGAATGTCATCCATGACATCACTTTATAGAAGCTATGAGCTTCAAATTTTTACATTTTGGTCTTCGGACAAACTTTTGTAAAAAACTCTTTTATATCATTATATATACAGACAGCTTCTACCGGTTTACTTTATATTGTGTGAATTTCGATGTGTTTGATTTATAAATGATTCAAATGTCTATTCAATACATAATTAGCCAATGCATCTGTTAATGTATTTAGACATCTAGGAATATGTTGATATTCAATGTGATCAAAATAACGTTCCAAGAGGCGAATTCGCAAATACACCTGTAAGTAGGACTTCGAATAGAGTAGATATTACCTAACTATAGTACTACAATCTGCGAATCAAGTCGCACAATCAAACGACGAATTCCAAGCGAGATAGCATCAACCAATAATTCAATAACGACACTATACTCTACAATGTTGTTGGTCGCATGGCCAAGGCACACACCTCGTAAAGATACAAGTTCATTTGTTGGGGCATATATTGCCCACGCAGCGGAAGCAAGGTTCCGAGTACTATGGCTAGCACCATCAACGAAGCCAATATAGGGTAGTGAAGACTCCGACATCTGGAAATCAAACACAACGTCACATAAGGGCAGAGACCAGATAACGACAAAACAAAACTATAGTAGCACACACAAAGTATGATACATTAAAATACAAGTACTTATGCACAGATGATTTATGCATAGTACTTCTTCAAGTACAACCCATTCCTGGGTTCACTTAAAGGGATACCATCGTAATCGACCAACTCATATGCTCCCTTTTCCAAAACTCGGCGAACAATATAAGGACCTCGCCACATAGGTTCAAATTTCCCAGTTCCTAACAAATCTCGATCATGTTCATAGAGAAGAACAAGATCACCTTCAGAGAAAATGCGAGGCTTGACATGCTTTTCATATTGGGCCTTGACACATTTTTTTTGGGCTTCTATTACTAGGGTGGCTTCACGTCGAGTTTCGTCTAACCGCATAAGATACAATAGACATTCTTATTTAGCAGAAGTGTTGGGTAGGAGTTCAATAGCTAGCTTTAGAGAGGGTATCTCGCATTCTATAGGAAGAATGGCTTCCACACCATAGACTAACTGAAAAGGCATAAACCCAGTAGCAGACTTGACAAATGTCTGGTATGCCCACAATGCCGAAAACAACATTTGTGTGCCAACTTGTTTTATGAATCCCTATCATCCGTTGAAGCATAGTTATAAGAACTTTGTTAATCGCTTTGACTTGACCATTAGCTTGTGGATCATAGGGCATTGAGTTATCATGGTGAAGACCCAACTTTTTCGTAAGTTCAAACATCATAAAATTCCTAAAGTGGCTACTGTGATCAGTGATGATAGCTTGGGGAACACCAAAACGAGCTATGACGTGATTAAAAAGAAATAAAGTTGTAGTCTTTCCAGTGTTGTCGAATGTCGGCATCACCTCGGCCCATTTTGTAAAGTAATTGACGGCTACAATGATGTAACCATGCCCCCCGGCCGAGTGAGGGTGACATGTCATGAAATCGATGCCCCATTTCGCAAAAGGACCAATTGAGACCACAGGATGAAGAGGAGTAGGATGTGACTGAATTTTCTAATTGTAAGTCTGGCAGGCATGGCATTTCTGAACGGCAGTAATGCAATCATTAAAGAAAGAAGGCCAAAAATATCCCACGCGTAAGATCTTTTGGGAAGTAGCATACCCAGACATACGACCACCACATTCTCCGGAACGGTAGTCATTCAGAGCTTTCTCGGCTTCGTCAAACGTTAGACAACATCGAAAAATAGAGTCAATTCCCTGACAGTAAAGAGTATCCCCGAGGATAATGTATTGACGAGCTTGATAGCGTATGCGACGTCATTCAGTACTAGACAAATCAGGCCAGAAAGTATAGGTTTGGAGATATATAATGATATCCCCATACCAAAGATCAAGAAAAAGAGATTCATCGGGTAATGAATCTACTGCTACATTTTCTGTTGCAGAGTGAGGAAAATCACATATCAATTCAGCAAAAACTAAGGATTTCTTGGACTTGGCACGGTTGAATTCCAAGTCAAACTCCTGGCGTATGACAATCCATTTGGAGTATTTTCCCCCTAGCAATTGACGTGTCAAAATATGTTGCATAGGGTTGCAATGAGAAATCACCGTAGTCTTGCATGAGAGGATATAATGCTGGAAGCGTTGGACGGCTTGAACGGTAGCCAAGGCCAATTTTTCAACATGTTGATAATTGATTTCAGTGGGTGTGAGACTTCGACTCAAGTAATAAACAACATGTTCGTCGTGCGCATCATCATCTTGGACGAGAACCATGCCAATAGTGTACTATGAGGCAGCAAGAGAAAGGAAATAATCGCGACTGTAATCGGGAGGAAAGAGAAGCAGAGCTCGCGTGAGGGACAACTTCAAAGCTTCAAAAGCATTGTTAGCAATGGTATCCCAGACGAACTCGGAATCTTTCTTTAGTAGCCGCATAAAACCACGAGTAATTTCGACGTAATTAGGGATAAAACGATGAAGAAAGTTTGCTTTCCCTTGCAAACTTTGTAATTGGCGCAGTGTAGAAGGAGGAGGAATATTAAGGATCACCTCAACCTTATTAGGATCCACCCGAATCCCTTGACGCAAAATGATAAAACCGAGAAGATGGCCGGATTCTATGCAAAAAACACACTTATGAGGATTTAAACATATCCGGTAGAACCGACAGCGAATGAAAATGGCACGGAGGTGGGTAGGGTGATCGAATCTACGCATAGAATGAGTGGGTAAATCGTCCAAATAGGGTTGAACGATATGTTTGATATCATGAAAGGCGTAAGACATAGCGCGTTGAAAAGTTGCACCCGCATTCTTAAGACCGAAAGGGAGTTTCTGATAGGCAAAAGTACCCCAAGGACAAATAAAAGCAGTTTTATGTTGATCCTCAGGAGCAATGTTAATTTGATTATAGCCGGAGAAACCATCCATGAGGGAGGAAATTTCACTTCCGGCGCAGTCATCGACAATCTGATCGACGAAGGGGGTAGGAAAGTTGTCCTTGGGACAAGATTTGTTAATATCCCTATAATCAACACATACATGAATACTGCCACCTTTCTTGTCAATTGGGACAGGATTGGAAACCCATTATGTAAGAGCCACCAGATAAATAAAGCTGGCTTTCAAAAAAATTTCAACTTCGAGCTTGATAGCAGCTACTTTATGTGGGTGAACTGGACGAAGGCGTTGTTGGATGGGTTTAGCACCAGGGTATGTCTTTATCTCATGTACAAAAATTGCAGGGTCAATACCTGGCATCTCTTCGTAGCTCTAGGCGAAGATGTCACGAAATTATTTGAAAAGAGACGTATAGGTGACGATTTCATCGGAAGAACACGAAGCTCCAATATGGACATTTTCAACAATCCCAGGTTTTATGGATATGTCAATGGGAATTGTGGGCGAGATATTACTTAAGTTCCCTTCAGCAAACACATCGTGTGTAATCGCGGGAACCATCGAGATGACAACAACAGTCGACGGAGTCGAAATCCATTGGTAGTTCTCAAGAGTGTGTTGTTCCAGAAAGAGGATGGAACGATGATGCCCATCGTCCCAAGGGGTGTCCTCCATGACAGACATGATCATCTCGTCAATGGAAAAAATAACACGAAAAGGATCGAGAAACAACTCATCAAGAGAAGGGGTAGAAGGTGTTGTCGATTGAATGGCCTGATAGGCGAATTCAACCGGACTTAACGGCATTGCGTCGCTGAAACGAAAATGATCTCCATGGTCAGGGACTATCCAAGGGTTGGAAGATGCAGGAAGTTCATGAGACATGGTGGAAATCATGTTGATAGAAGCAACTAACGGGCGTGGAACATCAGGCGGTGGAATGGGGAAAGTACCCATTAATGAGGAGTCTTTTAAAAGGCCTACACCGACGTTCTCATAACCTGGCGGGGTTTTAGCAATAAACGGCACGTTGCCAATACGGGTATCAGAATTGAAGAAGGCAAGTTGGTCAATGGTAACAACCTTTCCTTGATGAGGGAAAAGTACTACACGGAAAAGTGTTGAGACAACTGCACGCATGGAACCGATCCAGCTGTGTCCAAGTAGAAGATTATAATCAAGGGGAGCATCGAAGACTTCCACTTCAAATTGGACCATTTTACCTTCTAACGTGATAGGCAATGAAGGGAGAACATTGTAAGGCTTAAAACTAGAGACATTAAAGGCTTTAAGAGTGTTCTGGGATTCATTCAAAGTAGGAGAGCCAATGGCTTTCCAACAAGAAAGAGACATAACACACGTCGAAGCACCCTCATCGATAACAGTTCGGCAAATGTTCTTGTCAGAGACAACAACTTGGATTTGAAACGCGAGTTGAGGGGGTAACATTGGAATGTGATCTTCCAAGTCAAAGACTATTAAATTCGTATCTGTTGGGTCAATTCCACCTATAGATTTCAACAGTTCCTTTCATTGTGTAGAACAAGACTGAAGGACTTCAAGGGCTAACATTGCTGAAGGTGCCTGGGCCAGATCTTCAACAATGTTGTAGTTCTGGGCCGCACGAGCATGAGGATTGAAAGTCGATTTCCAAACGACACCCTTAGGGGGGGTCGCAGAACTGTGTCGAGGTTCGGTCGTTCGAGATGAAGAGGACCATTAGTAGGTGGATTCGCTGGAGAGGATTGTACCAAAGCAGGAGGTAAATCGTCAACCTTCTCCTTAGATGGAGAATAATCTTTAGCTCGAGTCGTGAGTGCAACGTTGTTCTTCTTAGAATCACCAGTACACATCAAAACATATGATGTCATAGAAGAGGATGGTTGGTCATGGATGACCAACTGAGCTTGTTGTTGAGACGGGAAGGGTTGGGACAAGACAGCCGGTGCAGGGGGTTTTGGGGTTCCCTGAAGGAATTTAGTGACCTCAGCACGTCGTGGACAATCCTTCGTGTAGTGATCATCACCAAAGATAAGGCAAGGGTATCGGGGTTTGCGCTTATCCCAGTCATCAACAGGGATATTTTTAGGTTTCTCTGCTTGAGGATTTTTCCATCTTTATTCTTGTCTCTCCCCTTTTTAGATTTGTTTTTACTGGCTGGGATAGATTGGACAGCATTTACCTCAGAATTCTTGCCGGTGGGAGTGGTAGGAGACGGAGCATGTTGAACATTAGAAGAAGAAGATTTAGGGTTTGTTCTTGAAACAGAATGGGATTGGGCTTGGGCAGTACCAATCACACCGTCAGCCGCATGCGAGGCAGCTAGAGTAGTTGAAGTGTTGGAAGCATTAGGACGAGGTCAATCAGGTAGTAAATCATAAAGAATTCTCGTTTGTGAATAAATGAGATCAAGATATTGAGCACGAATTATAGCCTGCTCTTCCCTGACTATGCCACCCATGGCAATCTCCTTACCGATTTCGTTCACAAATGATTTTGTAAACCATTCAGCCAGTAACTGATCAGGGAGCTCAAGTTTAATGAGACGTCGTCTCCTTCGCCACTCATGGATGTGATCAGATATATGAGTGCCTTTGTTCTGTTTTAAGGAAGTCAAAATCTCAGTCCCTGTATCATAACGGATCGGTAACTGGTAATGCGTAAGGAAAGCCATAGCTAGGGTATTGAAATCAGAGAAGAAACCTCGTGGCAATTCAATATACCACTTCGCAGCAAAACATGTAAGGGTTCGTTGAAAAAGACGTAAACGAATAGAGTCATCCATCAATGAGTTGGATGAGCACCATAGGTGAAAAGTCATAATGTGATTGTTTGGGTCCTCTTCCACTTTTCCATCGAATTTAGGAATGTCCAATGGAATCTTGGATGGAATAATCGGCCATTGGGGAGAGTGACGAATAGGATCATTTAAAATCCTAGACAAACCTGGCAAATCCAAAGTAGCAAGAAAAGGTAACTGTCGATTCACCTGCGGGTACTGGTGGCTTTGGGGTGGAAGCCCTGTCGGCAAACCAGTAGGACCGTAAGTAATCTGTGCATAATGGGAAGACCCCGTCAGATTCGATGGTGGTTGGAGAGGATAATAGCTCGAGGGATTGTAACCTCAAGCGGGGACATGAGTTTGAGAATTCGTACCCCAAATAGGATTGGGTATACCTGGATATGGTTGGCCTATAGTAGGGACATGCAACTGCTGCCCCCTAGTCATTTGAGAATTTTGTATCATCTGATTCCAATACTGGGCATATTTTGTCCAAAAGGTGGGGTTGGTCCCCCTATCGTAGGCAAAGTTCCAACCAGAAGTTGTGTCCCAATCGAAGGTTGTCTAGTAATTGGAATGTGTCCGGTAAGAGGAAGTTGAATCGTACCACCTTGTCCACCAATGGGAATCTGCAAGTTTGGTGTAATGGACGAGATAGTGCCACTAGAATTAGGATTTCCAGAAGGAAATTGAGGGAGTGTCGGAATAAAACCGGGAATAGGGTGCCCAGGAAAAGAAGGACCACCTGGAGAACCGGATGGGGTTTGCGGAGGTGTTGGAACAGAAGCATTCAACAAAGCATTCAATGCATGGTATCGAGGTGGTAGTGTCGAAGTGATATTGAGCA
Source organism: Picea engelmannii (assembly GCA_009831015.1). Classification (NCBI taxonomy): domain Eukaryota; kingdom Viridiplantae; phylum Streptophyta; class Pinopsida; order Pinales; family Pinaceae; genus Picea; species Picea engelmannii. Next base: position 707,798 of record ML793612.1, read on the forward strand.
TTTGCTATGTGTTTATAGGAGCAAGATCAGCTACAATAAACCTGGTTGGGACACTCGTAGTATTTGCGAGATGGGCCATTTCGGCAGGGACAGTAAAGTGATAAGTGGTAGTCAATGGTACAGTCTCTGTCTCAGAAAAAACCGGAGGGTTGATTTCGGAGACCACAGGCGAACCAAGACCAAAAAGGGTCCTTCAGAAATCACCTGCAAACCAAAAAGGATCTTGGCCTTCTACACCAGGAAAAGGCCCAATGGGTGATCCAGAAGAAGTAACAACTAATTCTCCGGAAGAATTCAGTCGTCTAAAAGGGCGTTGAGAATCACTAGGAAGTCGAAAATCCTCTTGAGTATTTGTAATTCAAAAATGTTCTAGAGAATCATTTCGTTCCACTTGTGGTGTAGTGATGACTGTGGTTTCACTTTGCCCAGGAGAGCCCTCAGGTGTAGTTGTAGGCAAGGGTTGAGAACCGTCCAGATGCTCTGTAGATAAACCTTGCATTCTATGTGAACGACGTGGAGGAGCTATTGTAAACGAGTGAAAAACTTCGCGAAGAAAATCCTATGGTCAACTTCGAGAAACAAACAACACGCTCTAGTAAACAAAATCTAGGAAACAATCATCAGGCAAACAAGACCTTCTAATTTCGAAGCCACTAGTTGGTGATGAAATCCAACATCGCAACAATGAGACGAGAAGGGGCGGGGCTAGGGTGGAAAAGTTACGTTGATGACCTGCTTAACGGACTTACACCCTGGTGCAAGCTCCCACACATAATCGTGGGTATACCCTCCAAGGAGCCCGAGTGAGTTTGGTCAACATCAATTCCAGGTACTGTGAATACTTTCCCCTCCACAGTCACCTTGGGTAAGAACCTAGAAAGATAGGCCACTAAGGTCACCACCAACAACAATAAAACCTGGGGGAACAGTCGACAGTCCGATCCACACGCAAGGGCAGGGTATCTAGCTCGCAATCAACTCAAAAGGCTTCCACTCATCATTGTGGGTATACCTCCGAGTGATCCCCGTAATACGTGCAATCTCTACACTGATATCAACAAAGCAAGGTGAGTAACTCTGTCAATATCAATGTGACCTAGTGTTTGACCCTTGTGTGAGAAGGGCTTCCCAGGACAAGATGTTGCAAATGGAATTTAACACTCCCTAACACAAGATGTTATTGTGTGTTTTGTGCTTTTGGAGAATGTATCTCTCTTCCTACTCCAAAGTGCTAGCCTAGCTAAATGTTGGTGTAACAGAGCCCTAGAAAAGAGTTATTAGATAAATTTTATGATTACGCAATGTTATTAAGAGTTGTTGTTTACTCAAAGGAAACGGACGTGAAACTTATGTTGTATGACTCTGACCCAATAATGCAAGGACAAGAATGAAATGTATCACTTTTCGTTCAATGAAGCCTATGTATGGGAGAGAGAGAAAGTTTTCCAAATCAACCATGAACTACAATGCAAAATTTCATTTAAAATGAAAACACAAACAATCACTTATCAAATGACAATGCCATATTGTGTCTTTTTCAAATACTTCAACAATCTCAATAATTTGATTTTCAAAGTTTTCTAAAACAAAAAGAATTTTTTGAAAGAAAAATTTTTTGTTCACTTTTCAAAAAGGACCCACACTATGATAGCGAGAGTACAGAAAATCAAAAACCAAATGAACAAGCAATGACAAACCCAATCAACTCTTTCAATGAAAGCAAAAATAAAGAGCAAACCAAAGTAGGCTTCTCAATTGCACAAGAAAATGATCTTTCAAACCAATAAGCAAATGAGAAAAACCAAGTACTCAACTTTCAACCAATCACTGGTTCTTAACTAATCAAACACATTCAGAATCTGAAGTCAGAGATAATGGTTTTTCCAAGAAAAGTCAAGAAACAAAAGTCAAGACACAAAGGACAAGAAAAAGCCTTGAAATCCTAAGACTGTTCACGCATGCAAACAAAAACAAGAAATATATCAATCAATGGTCCAAGAAACTCATAAGAGGTAATCAAACTGATCTGGGCAGTTGGAAAGACCAAAACTCAAATTCAAAATTTTTGAAAAATTGTGCTCACAGGCAGCAGTATTACACAGTGCGAGAATCACTGATTCTCGCAGGTGACCCTTGAGCAGGGTGCGAGAACCTCGCACTGAAACCTAAAGGTAGGGTGCGAACCCTACCAATTCTCGCAGGCTACAATGAAGTACAGTCCGAGAATTCTTGAACATAATCAAAAATTTGAAAAATAAAGCAAAATTGAAAAAGACTTCTGGACCCAGAGGGTCTATCAGAATATCCTAAAGACTCAGAGATTGATAGGATAGGAGAAAAGTGGAACCAGATAAAATGGCCACAGAAAAATATCAAAAGCCACAAAGAAAATGGGATTTTTCCCCAGTGGAGTCGCCAATTTTGTTATTGGATAAATCCGTAGGTGCGGACACTAACCGATCTCCCTAGATCCACCTGGATCTAGAACAAAGCAAGATAGAACATGACTCTTTCCCTATACTTTGACCATTGAATTAAATAGGAGGCAAGAAATAATAACATACCTTATTATTTTGTCCTATGGTCTTTGTTGCTCCCGCTTCGCTCCATTGCTCTCGTGAATTCAAGACCAAGACAACACAAACCAACCAAAGTGAAGAAAGCACAATCTATTCAACGGTCAATCTATGTATATGATCAAGGAATTATACAATAAAGTGGAAATAGATTTATGGGAAAGGGACATATTACTGTATCATATTAATGGAAAGTAAAGATTACAACCTGAGCCTTGATGTCGCAAACTTCCTTTCGATGGCCCTTGGCTCCGACACACACACTTGCTCACTTGCATGAAGAAGATCAAAACCCTTATGATGCCTTTGCTGGAGTTTCCTAGCCTGTTGTTCAAGCTTCAATCCTTCACACAATTCTTTCACTGATTCTCCAATGAATCTTGCTTAATCTTGTTTGCTTAACCTTTTCCATGAGAATTCCCTCAATATATAGGAGAGAATGAATTAGTTACTTGGATAAGAATGATCCCAAAATATCAGGGAATCCAGTACTAGGATAACCATTCGAATGCCATCTCATCCTTCTAGAAGATTCCTTTCTAGAAGCATCGAGAATTCTTCTTTTTCCTTGCTTTAGAAAGAGTTCACACCCTAGCAGTTCAACACAGTGTGAACTTCTCGCACCCTGGCTTAAGGCAGCCTGCGAGAATTATGCATTCTCGCATGCAAATATACTAGTAGCCTGTGAACCTCCTTCAAAAATGATATTTCTGGAAAGAGAAGAAAGTAACTTTTCTCATGAGAAAGTTCTTATGAAGAGCCTGAGTACACCATCATTAATACATCATCATGATAACCAAAATCATGGGTAAAAGTTGTGTACTACTATGGAAATATACCTCCCTAGGTAAGAGAGAGTGTTGATGTTTCAGCATCGGGCATAACTTCTCCTAGATTGGGTTGTAAACCAAGGGAGATAGGATACATTTATCACAAAGGTGCACTTGTGATAAATGGGCCCAAACGTAGTCCTTCCTTGATCATGAGAAGGAATAATATGGACTCGAGGTGCTTGAAGTGATTTCCAAGTGTCAGTTAGCATCAAGCCGACATTCACTCATAGGTGTGTGCCTGTGGTTAAAGATCTTGGTATAGTCTTTGTCCTATTCATCGTGATTTGACAAGGAATGATAAAGACTTAAGATGTTATATGATTTTACATGCGGACCCAAAGTGAGACTAATTTTGGAGAGATTTAATTAGCTCAAAGGGAGAGTCTGGAAGGAGTTTCTCCTCAGTTCAGGTGGGAGAGAGATGTCTTCCAAGACTAAAAGAGAAGTGTCATGAGTCTAGGGTGAAGTTTTTATACCTCATAGACAAGAGTGGCATGTTGCATAATGTCTCCCTCATTGAGAGGGAGTGTTGATGTTTGGACAACATTGGGAAGACATTCTCTAAAGATAATAATTACTAATATAATTATTAACTATAGCATATAATAAGTAAATAGTAATAACAAATAGTTGATGATTATTCAAGGGATGCATCCTTTCATGGATTGTCACCTTATGTTCCCTATATATGGAACACTCATCATTGTAATAACATATCGAATATCTCTCATATCTCATATGAATAAAAACCAACAAAAATGATGTCTAACCACCAACAACAACTTCAATAACTGCTTCCTTGGGATCAGGAGCAACCCTAGTCAACTTTGCCTCTAGGACATGGAGGCCTTCTCACGGTGCCACCTCTATACGCCAACCATCTTCTTGGGAATATTTGTAGGAAGGGGCGATGAAGGGGGCACATGATGGTGAATTAACGAAGGTCAGGCAGGGATGATTTGGCATGCTCGACGTGGAAAGGGAAAGGAAAGTGACCAAGGAGACGACAGGGGCGCGACGCATGGAAAGAGGGAGGATAAAAAAAAGAGAAAAGGTGATGGGATATGATTGGTAGAGGGGGGACACATCACTTATGGTGGGATGACATGGAAGGGAGCGGGAGGCGGTAATCAGCAAGTGGAGGTGGGAAATGGTTTACTAGATGGGGGTGGAAGACGGCACAGGAGGCGACATGATAGGAGGGGGCCCCATGACAATACCACTCCATTCCAGACCCCCCCCCCCCCTTATTAATGGTAGAATGGCAAAGGGGGTCTAGAATCGCTTGAGCATCGTTGATCTAGGCGCCCCAATCTTAACCGTTGAGAGATGCGCGCCCAATTTCGGACACCCCTCCCCCTTTCATTAAAGGTAGAATGACGAGGGGGCTCTGGAATGAAACTTCAGCCACAGATCTAGGCGGGAAAATCTTGACTGTCCAAATCTGGTTGTTCGTTAAAATAATGCACCAGCCCTTTAAAACTTTGGGATAAATGGGTTTTTCGAATCTCTCTTTTCACCCAAGGGGACGCTTCTTTTAGGAAAATACCCCATACATGATTATGTGCTAACAGGTTCCATCCTTCTTATTCAAAAAAAGAACTGGGGCTCCCCAAGGCGACTCACTTGGGTGTATATACCATCTTTTTAACAACTCTTCAAGTTGCATCTACAACTCCTTCAATTCTGGTGTACCCATTCAGTATGGTGTCTTGGACACTGGGTCAGCTACTGGCACCAAATCAATAGAGAAACCAATGTCTCACTTTGTTGGAAATCCTGAAATTTCTCTAAAAAAATCTTCAAAATCCCTCAAGACCAGATGGTCTTCAATGCTTTCCACTTTGTCTTCAAGTGCCTCTTCCATATGGTCTGCAAAAATCTGACATCCCTTTCTAAAACTATTTTTCAACTGCATAGTTGAAATCTCTTTAACAACTATATCTATGGGGATTCCTTGAATCTTTCCTTACCGCCCTTCCTCATCAAGAAATGTGATTGTCTTGTTGTAGCAGTCGAGGATAGCATGGTGTTTTTCTAACCAATCCATGCCAATTAGAAAATCATATGAACCCAATGGTATGATTTTTACATCTACCTTTGTGCTAATTCCATTCATGTCTATCATACAATCTTTAACCAACTCATTAATTTTCCTCTTAGCCTCTATGGCTAACTGAACTAACCAATTTTTTCTTATGCTTACTTCTTTGCAAGTGAAATATTTCAACAATGTCAACATTTATGTAATTATGGATAGTTCTAGAATCAATTAAAATTACTATGGGTTGGTTATCAATCTTACCTTCCACTTCAATCATGGGGGATTGATATTCAGCTTGCTTGTTGTCCAAGGCTACATAAATCCTTGGCATGCTTTTGTCCATGTATTCCATTGTTTTAGCCTCGTGAATGTTATGGAAAGTACTCATTCTTTATCCTTTGTGAGGTAAGTCCCTATATAAGTGATGTCCCTCACATCCCCAACATTTAATAGGTTGTTGCCTTGACCTCTTTCCAAATGAATTTGCATTCTTATGCTCATTTTGGGTTGACTAACCTTGTTGATTTTCTTGGGAGTTATTCCTGAAAAGGGGTGGCTGAAAACCTTTTTGTCTTTGATCATTTTTCCCTTTTGATCTTGTCATTCCAATATTTTTGGAAAACTGGACTTCCTTTTCTTTTCTCATAAAGGTGCTTTTCTCTCCTTATGGATTCCTCCAAGGTCTTTGGGTCATCATATTAAATATTGTCACTATAGAAGGAGGGTAACCCACTTAGAAACCTTTGGATTTTTACCTTCTCATCCTTGATGAAGTTAACATACTTCATCAATTCAAATAATCGTTTCTTATATTCTTTCATTGCCATGGTTCCCAGCTTGAGTTCAAATAACTATTTCATCTTTTTCTCATAGTAATAATCGGACAAATATTTCTCTTGGAAATATCCTTTGAACTGCCTCCATGAGATCCTTTTCTCATCAAGGTTCTTGGCTTGCTTAAGTTGATCCCACCACATGGTTGTCTTTCCTTGCAAGTGGTAGGTAGAAATTATAGCTTCTACCTGGGATGGATAATCATGCAACTGGAAATATTTCTTCATTTACAATAACCATGCCTCAGCATCTTCTCCTTTATTGTGCTCACCATTGAAATTTGGTGGCTTAATCTTCCTGAGTTCAACCTGTAAGATGTCTATCTCAGGCCTTCTCCTTTGCCTCTGAACATGAGACACACTTGGAATTCTCCCTAGAACTGAACTTGCATGTTTTCTTCTAGTGGATTTCCTTGGATAATGATGGCATCTGCTCGTGCTTCTTGATTGCCTATCATTTCCATGATCATCCCTTTTGTTATGGGATTTAGATGTTGATACTTGTCTAGCACTAGCTACTTGCTTGGTGTAAAAATCCTTGTTAACTTGATTATGCAACATGTTTAAGCTCTGAATTATATCTTCCCGAGCCTTCATAATCCTTTCATTATAAACTCTATAGCTCTGCACTTCCCTATGCAAGCTTCTCACAGTGACAGACTCTTGCCTATCTCTTCTTCCATTTGACTGTCTCAACATTCCCCATGCTAACATGCAGACCTTTGATATCTCCCTCATGGATGTAATATCCCTGAGCATATTCCACAACTCCAATCCTCATATAAGAACCAAAGTTTCCTTCCCGTATTTCTAATTCTGCAAGAAATATCCATGTAGTAATTACTATTAGAACATGCATAGTAGAAAACATATAATCAATTAGAATACATGTCATTATTTATCCCTATTTATGAAATACATAATGAACCAAATCAAAATATGATTATTCAGGTGTATTCCTCTTTGAAACATCTTACCAATGGCTATAACCATGCCTCAAACTGAATTCTGAGAGAAAAGTTACAACAATTACATGCAACAATTTCCACTCTATCACTACTACAGAAATATATTTATTAAATTCTGGAAGATTTTATTTCTCAATTTAAATTTCTAGGTGGACATGTGTCTTATACTCCTCAAGACCTTTACAACGACTATTTATTTTCTCAAATCCAAGCTCCGAGCTGAAAGTTATGGTCCAGAGAAGTTTAGGTTGTTTTACCCTATTTATCCCTGCATGTTACAGGTGTCTTATTTCTCTTCTTGCACATTTTCAGGTACCCATAACCAAAATCTAAATCCACCTCTTGCTTCTATGAGTCACAATATTTTCATCGACTACTCATGTGCCTCAAATGGACTTCTAAACGTGGATTTATTCTCTCCATAAGTAAAATTGGTGCCAAAATTTTACCTTCATTGTTTTGGATGTAACTTTCTCATACGAACTTTGTTTTGCGAACCATTTAGCTCATTGGATAGATCTCTCTAAATTATTTCATTTGAGTTGTAGAGATAGAGTTTACCTTGGTACACTTTGTTCTCTTGGGTTTTGACTAATTAAAAACGTCGTTTAGAGCCTCAAAATTGCCCCGCAAGTTAATGACTTTTAAAATTCTAAAAGATTCACAAAATTTCATACAAAATTCATTGTTTTACTATGTTAACAACTCTTTAAATCTGAACCATTGATCTCAAATTAGGAGAAACAACAACCATTGATCTGACTTCATTGGTCATCAGCGATTGGCATTATCCTTTGGGCGCACACATCGTTTTTCCCAAACGGTCGACCCGACCGTCAGTCATCATCCCAACTCTCCAACAATTGATTTCAATAGAACTCTAAGCTAGCTGACCTGACCATCAATGATCGGAGATCCCAGATGACTATTAAACACCTCTCAAATTTGGTCGATTCCCGACCATCCACCATCAGTTGATCCTCAACTGACATGGAAACTACTGACGTGGCATGACACGTGGATGTTGGCGTGGCATGACATGTCATCCAAAGGTGTCAATTTGGATGATGTGGCATGACATGCCATCACCCTTTTCCTTCATCATCCATCAACTGATTCTCTTCAACCCAAAAAACTCGTTGAATCGGTCGATGCTCGACCATCGTCCCATCGATCATCAGGGATTTCTCTTGCTCGTTCAAAACACTTCACTGAATCTTGTCGACGCCCGACCATCGACCCATCAACCATCGACTATTTCCGTTGGCGATTGAAAATATTTTGTCAGATTCGGCAGATTTTCAGCCATCGACAGTTAGAGATGTCTTATGGACGACCCAAAATCTTCATCATTTTGGTCGATACATCCATCGGTCTTTGGTGAATTCTCTTGGCATTTTCCAACACTTTGGAAATTTTCAACATTCCTCTAATTGATCTAGACCGTCGATCTAATCCCTTTCACAACCCCCGATTTAATCCTAGTTATTGATCTCATCAACCTTTCAAATGGTCGAATCCTTATGAATTTTTAAATTTATCATAGTGAATCTCATCTGTCAATCACGAGATCAAACATGATCTCAGTCGCCAATTCTCCAAACTGTTTGTAACTCTATAGGCGGCCATTACAACTCGAGTTTTGACCATTCTAGGTCAAATTTTGATCTGAAACTTCACCGCTCTACTCCATTAACCCTCTCAAACTATTCGAAGTCATTAAAAATCGGATTTCACTCACGAAATTGGGGATTTCTCTCTAAAATATCTATTTTTTCGCCAAACCCATCATAGACAAAATCTACAACCACGAATTTCATGAATGCATAGACATCTTGGCCCATACAAGCCTGGTGTTTGAACCAGAGGGCTCCGATACCATAATGTAACATCCCCCAGCCCAACCGAGGGACATTACGATACAGAATACTCACAAAAAAAATATGCTAACTAAATTGATTCATTTACATTCAACTAATTTCGTGTAGCTTTCCACTACGAATTAAAACATATCTAGCTATTGTCTACAACCACAAAATAGATGCATCTACAACATGCTAATAATCAACATGAAATGCAGCTAAACAACTAATTACAACAACATATAAACCACTCTTATTTATACAGAGTTCATGAACAACAATAACACATGTAAATAATTCAACAACAAGATAAAACACTTATCTTTAAACAAGGGTTGTGCAACCAGTGACTTGGGACGGACATTCCACCCAATCATATACTGAATATTCCAAATTTCAACAGTCAGTCACCCCCGAGTTGAGGCTAGTCATTCACAAAAGAGGATGGTCTCTCATAGTCCACTCACAGCTCATAAAACTCATAACCCAATTGATATTCTCCTAAAACTATCCTGATTTTCCACCAGCTCTATTTCTCTTGACCTGTCTAACCCAAGGAATGTACTCATTCATTGATCTTAGCCCCTCGGACATCCCATTCATTTATCACGGTCTCTCTGGATCAGGTAACCAGAAATATCGCAGATGGGAACTCAAGGAAACTTGCTGCTAAGAAAAAAATATCATCCAAACCAACAACAAACAATTGTTGATTTAGTCCAACTCACACCAGAGTTCACTCTCCAGGCCTGACAACCTGGCTCTTTAATTTTCAACTCCAAATATGCTCCAATATGCTCCAATTTTCTCTAAAATTCACCTCCATGGTTGCACCAGCCTCAAGCTATGTTTCTTCATCTCTACTTGCTACTCATGCACGAAAACTCAATGTGTAAAATTGTTGTCCTCAACCCATACGAATTTCCTCCCTTTGGCTTTCCTTTCTTGACTCACACTCCTCCCCAAGCTGATTGTACTAAACCCCCATGTTCCCAATAACTTTGGGATGTGACTACTCACACCTACCCTCTTACATGTATTCAATGATTAGATTTGGTAACACTCAATAAAAAATTGGAAGGTTAATATACAAATAGAAAATTTAGGAAAATGGGTTGGATTAATATTCATGGGTATTTCCCCCTTGGACCCCTCTTGATCATTATACTAGACACTCCCCTCTCTTGTGGATTAATTCAGCCCCCATCCCTTCTCCATGTCCCCTTAGCAGTTGACATCACATTTTATTAATAAGCTAAGGAAATACAATCTGCATGTTACATCGCTTTGGCCGTAGTCAAATATCATATCTACAAGGCATAAATAAAATTAGGGATTAGTGGAGATGTTCTTGTGTGGGTCAAGTGGATTTGAGGGGATCACCATGGGAATTTGTTAGGGACCTAACCTCCCTAACCCCTCACATAGGTAGAACAATATATTTTCCATGTAATAAAGTTTAATATTAATAAGACCTAGTATTAAGGAAGAATAACTCAAATGTAAGAAGACCTAATAGAAGCTTTCGCTTCTAGAAGATATTCCTCTAGATTGTTCTTTTGGTAGATAGATTTATTATAAATAGGAATCGAGGGCATGAGAATTTTGTATTGAGAATTATTGTAATAGAGTGTTTCTTTGTTCGAGGTTTCCCCCTCGAAGAGACAAGTGAACATTGTTTCCTCTCAATAAATGTATTATTTTGGTGTTGTCTTTTCATCTATTGTGTTGTTTCATTGTTATTCTCTACAATATTTTTGTGTTCAGCTATTATAATAGATATGGTACCTTACAAGTGGTATCAGATCACTTTCCTTGGTAGAAAATTGTGGGTTATGTTTTTCAGGGTAGAGACATATTCTGGCATCTTAAAGCTACAGGGATTTATCGTTCAGCGCATAAATCTATGGTCAGGGAAGCATACACATAGAAACTACAAGTGGTACTTAAACGCACATTGTTGGCCACCCTTGTAACCCTTATTGGTACCCCTTCGAGTGGTAGCACGTCAGACAACACCTATATACGGATCGACCTAGATATCTTGAAGCCCTATGTAAATAAATCGATTGGTCGCATGATTGTTATAGTGCCACCGAGAACATCACTCAGGAAGATACTCTCTAGTACCTGGGTAGTCGGGTAGTATGAATAAGGGCATGGTCTAGCCTCCTTAGTTGGTGCCCTGAGATATTGGGCTGAGTATTATTCTTGGACCCTGCATGTATATTAGAGAGTTATAGCATAGGAAAAACCCTTGTCTGTAGAAACTGTGAATACCCTAACCATTGGGACAGAAAGATAAAAAACACAGACAAGATCTATTGTCGTGCAACTTTACCTCCTGCATTCTAGTAGCGAAATTACTACACATTTTTTCTTGTTAATAATTTGGGCCTTTCAACACTGTGCAGGGAAAAATCATGAAGATCGGTGTCTATTGTGCTTGTTTTATGACAAAAAAAACTATATTTTCACAAGTTCTTCAACTTCTGGTATACAAAAGTTTTTTTTTTATTTAGAATTTCACTTTACAGTAAAAACAAAACTTGTGAAGAATTTTTTTAGCTTTCCACTGACTATTTTTCAAATTATTTTATTGAGATTTGATATGTCAATTTGGAAATTTTTTAACAATATGTTCCTTAAAAATGAAAGGAATGATAATGAGTTATTTTTTGCCCCAACAATGTGTCTATTATTAAACTTTTGTTTTTGACAAATGAAATATAGTGCAACAATCCACAGAGACTCTATTTTCTTATGACTATAATTTTGAATCTAACGGATGAATATTATAATTTCTAGAATTTTTTTAAGTTGACCAAGTTGAAAAAGTTGCAGATTTTAAACACATGTTTTCCCCCACCTTGTATCTATCTTAATTTTTACTTAAAAGGAAAATCTAAAAATACTCTTTTGAAGAGAACAGTTTAAGGATTCTGAATATAAACTTTTCTAAATTTTCCACCGTGTATTTTTAGAGATACAGTTATTTCATTTCACTGAATCATAATGTCACCTAAAAACATTATCCAGTGATTTTTTTATAAAATTAAATAAAATTAGATAAAAATGATGAAAATGAAAACAAATTATATCCATTGAAAGTAGATTCAATTTTGCAAATGCTGGTATCAATTTCGAAACTATATTATGAGTATTTAAAGGAGTCTACAACCTCCAAAGTTCAGGTAAGTTGCAGGGAATTTGCAGGTTCCTGCAAACAATCCCATTCACCGGTTTTTGACCGAAAAATACTTTTTTCAGCCGAAATATGTTTTTCTAACGAAATCCGTAAAAAAATAAATGGTTTCCTCGCTTTTCGGCCGAAAAAATAATCTTTCGGTCGAAAGGTGGGTGAGAGAATTCCGTCGGCCAGAAAAAAAAAAATGAAGAGACACGTCGTTCCGTTTCATTTGGCACCAAATCTTATAAATACGCTTTCGTCTGAACCAATTTAACACAATTCACTCTCTCATTTCATGGTTTTGTAGATCCCCTAAGAAAATGTTTGAATCATCTTTTTCGTTGTTTTGAATGCAAATAATAATAATAATAATAATTTTGAAGTTCAAGTTTTTATTGGAATAACAATTTATATATTGAAGGCTTTGTTGAACATTTTTTCAAAGTAAAGGCTTTGTTGAACATTTTTTTCAAGGTGAAGGATTTGTTGAAAAAAAATTCAAAGTGAAGACTTTGTTGAACATTTTTTCAAGGTGAAGGCTTTGTTGAACATAAAATTCTTGATATTAATTTTTAATAGTTTTTGTGACAATGAAGATTTTCTGAGACTACTCTGAAATGATGATTTTTTTAAAAAAATTTACAGATAACTATACTCATGGGAAACAAAAGTTTGCGCAAGAGAAAATTTGATCGCACTTGAGACGAAACTCACCATAATGAACAAAGGAAAGAGCATTATTGGAGAAAGAAACAAGAACGTGAAAATATTGAAGAAAGAAACGATGATGATGTAAATAGAGATTTTCAACAAGAAGAAGTCCAACCAGGTATGCATGTACATATTGTCTATATTAAAAGTATAGAATTCAAATATAAATTATTGTTTAATATAATTAATTGTAATTCGGATTTGATTTTTTTCAAAAACCATAAATAGATTTGTCTCATAACGTCGATGAAGTCGTTGAAACCAAAATTGAAGAAGTTGAATCACCTATAGGTATGTACATAAATTTAGATAATACAAGATGAACACTTGTATATAGATTAGTGAATTTATGTTCAGGTTTTGTTTTTTAATATAAAATTTAAATTGAAATATGCAGGAGAATCTATCAACATTGATGATGAAATATTAGAAAATATTAATACTGACAAATTTGGGAAGAAAGAAGCTAAGCATTATATAAGATATCGAACTAAGAATATGTATAACTCTTTTTTCAAAGATGAATCGGTAACAGTACAGGCTCAACTTTTACTCTGTCTAATAAATTCAAGAAAGTTAAACGAAGCTACATCATTATTTGCTATTCAAAAGTCGACAAAAGATACAAAGGTGAAACAGAATGTCTTTGACAATATAACTAGTGTATTAAAATCTTTTGGAAAATCTCGAAAAAAAGATGTCAGTGTTGCACGTAGAGTGATACAAACAACAGTTGTTTCATCTAGAAATATAAAATATCGTTTGACACAACACATGAAAAAAGTGATGGGAACCTCAAGAAAAACATTGAAAAAAATAGAAAATTTTGATTGCAAATAGATGTAAATGATGAACTTGCTTGTTGGACAGTTATTTCTAGACAACCCTACAAACATAGACTTGCGGAAGATGTTAAAGAATCGGCTTGTAATTGTTGGTTGACATAATCTCATGTTTCACCACATACAAGGGATGTGTTGCGATGAAGAATATCATGAAAACAATATGAAGAACATCCAAAACATATATTGTCAATGACACAAATAGAATTGTTCAATAAGTTCAAAGAAGAGCACAAAGAAGTTAAAATTTCCATCAATACATTTGTGCAACAAAAATCATGGTTTGTTAGACCCATCATTGTT
>ML793613.1:10444-35670 GCA_009831015.1 Picea engelmannii
TGAAGATCTAGTCATGAAGTTGTTCTCCGCTACTCTTTATGATGCCTCAAGGCACTAGTACCTAAGCCTCCCTGATGGAAGCATCAAAACCATGGATAGACTTGAAGAGGCCTTTCTCAAAAGATGGAGTATCAAAGAAAACCCTAATATGCTTCTCACACAACTAAATAATCTTTCCAAATATTAAAATGAGTCCATTCGGGAGTTCCACACTAGATTCGAGACCTTACTTCAAAGAATTCCCGCAAGCCATCACCCGAAAGATGACTACCTTGTCCATATTTACACCAGATCTTTCAATGGCAAACTAGGGTATCTTCTTAGAGACAAAAACCCCCAGTCCATTCAAGAATCCCAAGAGCTCGCTACCAAGATAGAAGGGAACCTCCTTTCATCCAAAATTGAGCCTTTTGCTAACCCAAGGGGGAGAATAGACACTAAGAAGAAAATAGTACACAATGCTAAGCCTACTTCAAATCTATGTACCAGTTTCAACAAGTTACAAGATGGCATCATAAAGAATCAAGAGGAGATGATGAGCAGGATTGTCAAGCTTGAAAGGTCTCAGACCCAAGCACCCAAGGTCCCGTACAAAGGACAATTCCAGAAAGGGAGCCAATTTTACAAACCAAAGAATGAGCATGAAGTTCCAAATACCTTGGCCCCTACAAACGTTGTTGATGAAAATCCTTGGTGCCTGGAGTGCAGTGAAGCGCATTGGGAGCATGAGTGTCCTTACAACGCTAGCCATCAACAAGTCAACAACGTGGATTGTTTCATGGAGTTTCCTCAGATAAATATCAAAGATGCAGAACATCAGGAAGCCGTGAAGGAAGCAGCCAGATCGGCAAGGATGGCGGTAATAAACAACCTGGATCAGGAATCACAAGAAAAGCTAAAGAAACAAGAATTTCAGGTATACAGAAGAAAGAACCTGAAACAACTTGTTGTTGATCAGGCAAAGCCCCCACCTCTGGAGATACTTCTTCCTAAGACATCCAAGGCTGGTAAGGTTGACCTTAATTTTGACTTTGAAGGGGAATTATCAAAGATGCATGTGAATGTCCCCCTGAGAGAAGCAATCAAGATCCCATCCATCAAGGAACGGTTTGATACTTTCTTTTCGGGATCAGATGAACCTATGGATCCTCCTATTATGTTGCAAGCTGATCATTTCAGGGTCCAATACGGTGAAAACCCCCCTTTCTTCATGACTTTGACAATGAACAACAAAAACCTCAACAATTGCATGCTAGATACAGGTGTTGGCGCCAACATGATGTCACTCAAAGTCATGCAACAAGTGGGTTTGAAGGTCACACGGCCTTATAGAAATGTATGCGGTTTCGAATCTAAAGAAATACCCACACATGGGGTGGTTGAAAATGTTGAAGTTCGCCTAAAGGAGTATCCAGAGAAGGTGATCCACATTGACATTGTGGTGGTTGATGTCCCAGATGTGTGGGGAATGTTGTTATCTAGGAATTTTGGTGCAATGTTAGGTGGCGCCCTTGAGATGGACCTCACATTCTTGCAATTACCTTTGAAAAATGGAACGGTTGGACGTCTACTCAACGTGCCAATAACTGGGGACCATGTGTAGGATATTATTCACCCCGTCAATAATGACAAAGCACAAAACGAGATGATACAAACTCTTCAAAGGTATTCTCCAGAAGGCATGCCCTTTGCAACAGAGGAGGACTTTGATCATATCGAATGGCCCAAGAGAGAAGAATACCAACAACTCCTAGATGAATTCAAGAATAAAGAAATTGGGGCGATGAAGATATTAAAGAAACATGACGATGACGTACAAATCCACCGGTCTCAACAAGAAGTTTGTACAACAGAAGCCCACCCCCCTCCCTCAGTACAATACACCAGGGTTGTTCAAGGAACGACCAAATACAAAATCAGAAAGTACAAGGAGGGAAACATGGTATGGATGTGGGATACCTAGAAAGGAGAGCCAACTAATGTAAAAGGAAGCACACAGTCATGGCTCAGACCCTTCAAAGTTGGAATGGAATCAGTTGATAACTCATACTACCTATCCACTTTAGAAGGAAGAAGGGGCCCATTACCTATCAGCAGGCACCTCCTTAAACCCCACCAAGGTGGGGGGACCCGACTTCACAGGTAAGTACAGGTAAGAAGGAATTCTCCATGTATTATACCATTTTGCATTTCATGTTAGTTTGCTTTCACATTTTTATATTGATTGTTTTTATTTCAGTTTATATATATATGTCTATATATGTTGGGGTGGCATTACCGCCCCATTTTTGTTACCGATGCCTCTATCGAGTTTGAGCAGGTCTACAGGTTATGCTAGAGATGTTGAGGTTCTCATGCGCTCTACGGTGAGCACATGTCCCCGAGTTGGAGCCAGATGTTATCCCCGATTTCATGGGATAACTAGGAGATCATGTCTCAAGGGCCACAGGTCCTAGACATGGAGTACCGAGAGAAGGATTGACCTGAGCATGGCCCTGGAGGGCCCATCCTTTTCTTCTTTCATCAGATTCGTCTTGTCAGTAGCAGCAACATCCATCACCATCGACTTTGTCTTGTATCAGAGAAAGCTCTTACTCCATGAGGTAATTGGTCCAGGTATCATAGTATGTGTCACTTTTGATCATTATAACCTTTAGATATATGCATCTGATTCCTTTTATCTCTGACAACTGCTTGGATCTTACATTAGCCCACTTGACCATGTTTCGGGAGATTGACAGGGTGCCCTAGCAAGCCTGTACCCATAGGTTTTGGTTTGCCACCGAGGGGATTTCTGAAGAGCCATCGTCCGCTCTCGTCATACCACCACTTTTTCATCTTATCTCCCACTCATTTATCCCATTCCCCTTGTTAGGGCGTTGGATTGACCTGTTTGTAGGGTTGCACCTTATCTTGTGGGAAGAAGGGGCTAAAGGCCCAGAAGGTAAAAGTAGCTGGTAAAAGATAAAATCCTAGAAATAAAACCTCGAGATGCTTTGCCCAGGGATCCCCGAGAAGGAAATAAAGAGCCTCTCAGCAAGAAGTAGGTCCTTGTTTCATGTCCCCTAAAAGATAAATTTTCAGCCATTGAAGAAGGAAGGAAGAGCCATTTTTGGCATTTCTCTTGAAGGAAGGTTTACAACTAGGGTTTGCATGTTATTTTCATGATGATATGTAAGTGTTTTTTTTGCAAAACTTCTTGATTGAATGGTTGTAGTCTTATATTCTTGCATATGTTTATAATTTGCTGATTAAAAAACCTAGGTGATAAGCACACAAGTAGGTCCTTGTTTCATGTCCCCTAAAAGAGAAATTTTCAGCCATTGAAGAAGGAAGGAAGAGCCTAGCCATAGCTACACTCTTATTGATTCTTCTCCTTGAGCTAGTCATACTCTCTGAAGTCAAGAAGGAGGAGACGTCCTAGGCCTAGGTTATCTACACCTAGGGTCGTCCTGCTTCTAGGGTTTGGTGATAGAGCCTTGCCTTAGCAACACTCTCCTTCACCACACTCTCTAGTCTTGATTTAACTTTTATGCTAGCGGTTTTTCCAAGTTGACCCAAGGAAGGAGGAGAGAGAACGAGGCCTTGCTTTAGCAACACCGGAGTGAGCCTTTCTCCCCTAGGGTTTTGATTCTGAGGCCCTGCCATAGCAGCACTTCAGAACCCTTCGCTCCAGTCCTTAGTTTCCTTCAACCCTTGCGTCCTCTTCTAAATTGACTCCATTAACCCTTAGGCATTGATCTTAGACCTCCAACGTTGAAGTGAAAGTGATCAAACAACTCTCAAAACCTTTGCTGAATTGAAATCCTAACCAACTACTAACCCTAAAAAGTTGACGTCACCCTTGGTTATTTCATCTTGACGCAACAACTTTCATTTATTAGGCAATTGGATGGTGTTTAAAGCATTTATTGAATAAGGGATTGATTGGATACATTGATTGCTACATCATCTTGATATTTATTGGTGAAGTAATATTCTTTCATTGCTACATTAACAAACATTGACTTCGTCAATATTTATTGTTATAATTGCTTATATATTGATATCAGATAGTCTTATGAAGCACTAACCCATTAATCATAGCTTGCATATATATTGGTTTGTTGTTGCTTTGTTTCAGGTAGGTGTTCTTCTTTGGGCCTACACTTCATTATTGGTTGTTTAGCCGGGACTACCTGTTTTGGTGGTGACCTGTGAAGGGGGAACTTTACTTTGACTTTTAGACCTTTGCCTCTTCAAAACTCCAGGTTACCGGGGATGTCTCCCCTGGGCCCAACCTCCCTAAAGAGAAAGAACCTCCCCATCGTGGTGACATTGGGTGGGATAGGTTCTCGTTACACTAGTTTGGCCTTCTACTTCTTAGCCATTTGACCTAGCTACATACTGTGTGATAACAGTAGCTACTAGCCTCATCTTAGCATATTTATTTACATATCTTGTTGGGGTAAATATTGCCTTGCAACCACAACATCCTTGTTCTTACTCATTGTTGGAATAGTACATTATACTTGTTGTTGGTTTCACTTTAACACTAGAGTAATTAACTATCTTTGTGTGATGGTCTTGTTATTCTCAGTTGTGTTTTAATGGTTTGCTATGGAAAATGTGGACTGTTGGAGGTTAATTATGCTGAGAGCCAATGTTTTCCCATTGTCTTGCTAAACACAACAACCATGAAACTCAGACTATCCTAGCTACTAGCCTCATCTGAGCATATTTATTCACATATCTTGCTGGGGAAATACTGCCTTGCAAAACAAATACATGGTCATTCCTATGTCAATTGTTGATTTTCAGGGGAAGAAAATGATTTGGTAGCTACTAGCTAATAATCTCATTTAAGCATATTTATTCACATATCTTGTTGGGGGAAACACTGCCTTGCAACCGCAACATCCCCGTTCTTACTCATTGTTGGAGCAATACATTATATTGTTTGTTGGTTTCACTTTAACGTTGGAGTAATTAACTATATTGCTATTGGAGTGCGGGGAAATGTGACCATTGATAAATGTGATGTTGTCTTCATTCATGCTAGAACACGTCACTCTCTCTTCATAATTGGAGAAGTACATATATATATATTAACTATTGCATTGTATTTACATGCACATATGTAGGTGTTGGGTAACTCTGCCACTTAGTATTGCTTGAGTTCAATAACTAATGGCTAGCTAATGTGGCTATCATTTAAACATGAGAGGAGATATCCATTACCTTGTTTCAATCAAGAAACCATTGAGACCAGTAAACTAATCATCAATCAAGCCATTGCAATCATAATTGAACACACACATAGAACCATGATGGTGTCTCAACCTCGAGCAACTTGAGAGATATAGTTCAATTTGATATCAATGTGCAAAGGGGTTGTGTTAACACATAAGATTGTATTATGATTTGAGATAATTTCCCAAAATACAATTGTTATAGGAGGGTTCCTGTACTTTTGGACAATTTGACTTCAAGTCAGTTTTTTCAGGGGTTTTGAGAAGGCGTTTGCAGTACTTGATGATTCCATTGTGTAGCAGACATCGTAATATTTCCAACCATATCTATTGCAGCCCAAAACTCCTCTGGGAAGGCCTCCAAACACCCTCTCAAAGACCACACTGCGTTTCTGCTAAGAGCATGCTGTGCTTTTGAAATTTTTGAGTGACTAACTTAAAACTTGGATTATGAACTAATGAGAAGGTATTTTTGAAAAATGGAGGGGGTTTTTGTTCATCACATACCAAATAACAAAAACCTCTCTCAGTTTTTCAAAAAGTGTTATGGTTAGAGATATATTAGATACATAAAAGGCGCTACATAATCACCTAGCCAGACACACAAAGGGCGCTACGGAATCACCTATCCAGACACACAAAGGGCGCTACAGAATCACCTAGCCAGACACACAAAGGGTGCTACAGAATGTGCATAACTATTTTACAGTGGCGCTACGGAATTTCCTGTAGCGGTTACTGCTTGGATATTCGCCTTGTTGGGAGATTGCCACCTATCAAGGAAGGTTCAAATGGTATTCTAGGAGTTTGTTGGACATAAGAGACACGTGTTCCATCTTCAAATCAATCAGGATGACCTGTTTCAAAAGGCATTTATCATCATAGACAAAATCCCCAAAAATAGGAATTTGTTAGGCTTTTGTTGGAATCTTTTGTAACAAGACTCCTAAATGGAGGAGGATCCTATGTAACTCCTTGGTTTCGACCTCCTTAGGGTAGATATAGATTATTCACTATAAATAAAAGGGTTTTTTATGAGAAAAGGGTTGGATTCATGAGCCAAGAGAGGCTAGAGAGTTGTAGGAGGCACTTTTCCTGTGATCATTGTAACCTTGAGGGGCCTATGTTTTTGTAAACAATTTTGTTATTATAAATTTAGGATATCTGTGGTATCATATTGTTTTTCTTTGTTTTCCTCTTTGTCTTCTTACTTGAATGAATTGTACACCTTGAGGATCATGGTTGCCTTTGATTAATGGATTCTTGAGCATCCCAGGATTTGATGTATCTTGCCTATTAGTCACTGTTTACATTCAAGTACCTTGAATTCATTTATGCAAAGAGGATCTCTGCCTTGTGGAATTTCTTCTTTGTGTTATATTTTCTCTTCTTCTATCCAATAAACTTTTTATCTTATATACAGATTGATTGCTTTTAATGAGCAGGGTGTTTGCTTGACTCCATAGCCCAACGGTCCATCACTGATTTACAATAGCTAACTGTCTTTTCCTTTCTTTGTTTTCTTCTTCTTGCTCTAGTATAAACCCAATCAAGTCCTTTTATTTCTATGTTACCAAGCTTACCCTCATTTGCAGTCTGGGAGTGACTCTTGGAGTGATAACATTTTTGGCATAGTTGTCGGGGACGAAAGTGAAGATATCTTCCCTGGGAGAACGACAACGAAGAGATCTAGCTTTGGATGGTGAACTGAAGCTGGACACTTTAGACTACTTATCCTTCACCATGGCGACTCCACAATTCAGAAATTCATAGGTGACTCCACTGGTTGAAGATCCAGAATGGCATCAGATGATCGGATGGAAGCCATTATGGCTGCAAGGTTTGCTCCTTTCAAGTTTGTTGATATTCCTGGTTTCCCTAATATTGTTCCTTCTATATATGTGTGGGGAGATGACCTGCCACGGTTCAGAGAGAAGGATGAAGAAAATCCTGCACATCATGTAATCAAATTTCATCAATACATGGACCAACTGAGTATAGATAATGAAGATATATTGATGACAATGTTCATGTATTCATTGGAAGGCTATGCAAGGCAATGGTATACAACACTCCTTGCTTCTAGTATTTCCTCTTTGAAGGACTTTCATGATGTTTTTTATTCTCATTGCAAGATAATTTATCCAACTGAAAGACTTTTTGAGAATTGTTGTGAGGGATATGCATCATATATTCAGGATTCAACAAGTGATTCCTCTAGCAGTGCAGATGAAGGGGATGATTGCAGTGAGCAAGACTTAGATGATGAGTTTCATGATGCTTTTCCTAAATTTGAAGAACATATGCATCATTCATGTCATAAGCTAGGTCCCCAAGAGAAAGATCAGGATGGACAGTCCATCATTTCCCTATCTCCTCCATTTCTCGATTCTTTAAGTCAAGAGGTCATCTTAGGTTCAGAGTTATTTCATCATGAGGATAGTTTTGCATCTTGTCATGACCGAATTCATAGCTTACCAGTTGTTGTAGTAATCCTTCCTATTGTTAATGAACCAATGTGCCATGAATTGCCAAGTTTTAATGACTATGAGGATGTTTTCTCTGAACAACTAGTTGTCCCAGCTATTGTACTAAGCCCCTCATCCATTAATAGTCAAATTGCCATTGATTCTCCTTTGTATGATGATTATGAAGATGATTTCTCTGAACAGTCAGTTGAAGACCTTATATCATAGAAGTACCCTTTCCATCAAAGCAACAATAGCTTATTTCAGCCCTTGTGTCATATTTTTGTTGCTGAAAAAGAAGAAAAAGATGATAATATAAGTTTGGAAGGTGAAAAATCGAGAAATTGGGACCATAATCCAAGCTATGATGAATATCCCTCACAACCAGAAGATAAGACAGAAGAATGCAGTTTCCCAAGCACTTCTTATTGTGATGAATTGCCCTATCAGTCTCCTATTTCTCTTGGAGACACAAGCTTAGTTTCATCAAGCAGCCAAGATCAAATGTCATGTGAGCAGATGGGAGAGGTTGAAATTAAAGAAAGTCAAGCATCCCTAAGCCTTTTGCCTAATACACCTCATGACCAGGAGTGGACCAAGGCCATATGCATTGAAAATGAATTAGAGAAACCAACATGCAGGAGCCTTTTGATTAATGCACCCGTAAGCAGTGATCAAATCAGAGTCTGTTGTTTTGAGATTGAATCAGAAAATCAACAAGTAATGCAACAACCAAGCACAGTGGAGGAAGGACCTAATGCAGTACTTTTCCTTTTTACACAAAGCAATATCGCAGGGGCAAGTATTGATTATGTTTTTCACGATCCATTTGTAGCCTGTCTGCAAGCAGTAAATGAGCCTAGGATCACTGATTTCTTCAATGGCAAGTGTATTCCCAAATGTTTCTTTGACGTGCCTTTAAGTAGGCATTATCTATGGTGCTTAAGGAAGCACATTTCAAAGCTTCAAACAGTTGACAAAATGATGAAATGGCTTCACTGGTTGTTTCATGTAACTTGAATGCTTCATTTTCCCAATAATTACAGTAGGTGTGTGCAATAAGCTTGCTGGGCAAACATCGTTTTCAACATTTTTTTTAGTTTCAGTTTTAGATTTGCAGCGTGTGTTTTTCAACTTCAGTTTTCAATTTGCATTTGGTTTCAGTTGAAGGTCACAGGTCAGAGCAGGTTGCAAAGGTTAAAGGTTGGGAGTAGCCCATGGATAAGGCACTGGAACTGCATGTTCTTGGAGCCTCACAAGGAGGTCTCCATCCCCTGTGGAGCCAGATGTTAACACATAATATTGTATTATGATTTGAGATAATTTCTCAAAATACAATTGTTATAGGAGGGTTCCCGTACTTTTAGACAACTTGACTTCAAGTCAGTTTTTCAGGGGTTTTTAGAAGGCATTTGCAGTACTTGATGATTCCATTGTGTAGAAGACATCATAATATTTCCAACCATATGTCTTGCAGCCCAAAAATCCTTTGGGAAGGCCTCCAAACATCCTCTCAAAGACCACAATGCATTTCTGTTGAGAGCACGCTGCGCTTCTGCAATTTTTGAGTGACTAACTTAAAACTTGGATTATGAACAAATGAGAATGTATTTTTGAAAAATGGAGGAGGTTTTTGTTCATCACATATCAAATAACAAAAACCTCTCTCAGTTTTGCAAAACGTGTTATGGTTAGAGAGATATTAGATACATAAAATGTGCTACAGAATCACCTATCCAGACACACAATAGGCGCTGCAGAATCACCTAGACAGACACACAAAGGGTGCTACAGAATCACCTAGCCAGACACACAAAGGGCGCTACGAAATGTGCAGAACTGTTTTACAACGGCGCTACAAAATTTCCTGTAGCGGTTACGATTTGGATATTCGCCTTGTTGGGAGATTTCCACTTGTCAAGGAAGGTTTGAATAGTCTCCTAGGAGTTTGTTGGACATAAGAGACATGTGTTCCATCTTCAGATCAATCAGGATGACCTGTTTCAAAAGTCATTTATCATCATAGACAAAATCCCCCAAAAATAGGAATTTGTTAGGCTTTTGTTGGAATCTTTTGTAACATGACTCCTAAATGGAGGAGGATCATATGTAATTCCTTGGTTTCGACCTCCTTAGGGTAGATAAAGATTATTTACTATAAATAAAAGGGTTTTTGATGAGAAAATGGTTGGATTCATGAGCCAAGAGAGGCTAGAGAGCTGTAGGAGGCACTTTGCCTGTGATCATTGTAACCCTGAGGGGCCTATGTTTTTGTAAACATTTCTGTTATTAGAAATTCAGGATATTTGTGGTATCAAATTGTTTTTCTTTGTTTTCCTCTTTGTCTTCTTACTTGAATGAATTGTACACCTTGAGGATCATGGTTGCCTCTAATTAATGGATTCTTGAGCATCCCATGATCTGATGTATCTTGCCTATTAGTCACTATTTACATTCAAGTACCTTGAATTCATTTATGCAGAGAGGATCTCTGCCTTATGGATTTTCTTCTTTGTGTTATATTTTCTCTTCCTCTATCCAATAAACCTTTTATCTTATATATAAATTCATTGCTTTTAATGAGCAGGGTGTTTGCTTGACTACATAGACCAACGGTCCATCACTGATTTACAGTAGCTAACTGTCTTTTCCTTTCTTTGTTTTCTTCTTCTTGCTCCAGTACAAAACCAATCAAGTCTTTTTATTTCTATGTTACCAAGCTTACTCTCATTTGCAGTCTGGGAGTGACTCTTGGAGTGATAACAGGTTGCATTGAAGATATAGTTCTCAATGATAAAATAATTCTAAAGACTTGATTATTATTACATTGTCAGATAGTGGTTAGTGTGCGTAGGTTACACTAGAGAACAAACCATCTTACCAATCCCGAGTAGTGTTGTAAGTAGTTGCACTCATAATTGCAACAAGCACAAAATCCTTGTAGCCATTTTGAACACTAATATCTCTATCCAAGACTGAGAATAGAGAACATAAATTGAATTATGCAAAGTATACATGTTGGTGAAGCGAGTGGGCTATAAGTCCCTCATTTACAGATCAATGGAGGTGAAACCCTCTCTAATTCTTGATGTAACCTTGGATTGTTGAAGGATATTTGTTTCTATAATTTTCTTCTTATGATTGTTCACTCTATGTTTGAGGGTTGTTTTAGCTAAGGAATGATATTAAGTGTGGCATGTTATGACTCTCTTGATCTTGTGGTGAAATCATATTGAAGAATTGATGTATTGTTAGTTGTTCATTCTATAAGAAGGTTGTCTTACTTTGTTTACTTCATGTGTGGTGTAATATGTGGTTGTCCTTTAATTGTTCATTGTTGCACATTACTACTTCAC
Source organism: Picea engelmannii (assembly GCA_009831015.1). Classification (NCBI taxonomy): domain Eukaryota; kingdom Viridiplantae; phylum Streptophyta; class Pinopsida; order Pinales; family Pinaceae; genus Picea; species Picea engelmannii. The sequence goes on from ML793613.1 coordinate 21,500, forward strand.
TGGAATTTCATGGTTGTGATGGTGCATCTTGTATAAGGGCTCCCACTTATTCTTGCATAAAATGAAAATCTATTTTGGGCTAATTATGGCACACTAGTGAATATCTTAATTACATCTCCTCCATAATATTCAAACCCTCTTGTTCTCAAATGTTGACTCCATTGCCCATTTAGATTGGCATTGATCTTACTAGTACACCATCTCTTTATTTCTAAAGAACATCTTATACGTTCTTTTATAGGGTTTCCCTCCTCATGTTGGAGGAGAGTCGGGATAAAGTGCGAGGAAGAGTTACTTTGGTGATACTGGGTAACCTTCATAAGTGCCTCCAAGGTTACACTTTGTTCAGGGACTTAAATATCTTTGGGTGCGAGTCTAGGGGGTAAAAATGTGCTACATGGTCATTAATAGAGGGTCGATAACGTTTTGACTACATGAAGAAGGAAGTCAATCCTCTCACCCCCCTTTCCATTCTCAATACTGTTTTTATTTTGTGGGAGTTCAACCTCAATAAGTTTGTGGGAAACAACATAGACGTTAAAGGGAGCAATTTCTAGTTAATCACATCCACAAGTGGATTTGTGCGGGTATGTCCATAAATATCTATATGGTTCAACTCATATGGTCAAGGTTCATTCCTTTGACTTGTCTCTCCTTAATGGTTAACATTTTGTAGAGCTCAATATTGTAAAAATTGTCTATCAAAAACACAAAAAAAAACACTTGAAAATTACATTCTCTTTTCACTCAACAATTTATTCCATTAACTATACATGTGGGATCTCCCACTATCATGCTACCTAAATCCTTTAAAACAAACAATTTCTTTATTTGACAAAACCATTGAAATACTAGCCGACAACAATATCATTATCATTGCTATTAATATTAATATTTCATTTGAAAACAAGGTTTGAACAAATTTGTATGATCAAGAAGCAAAGCAGAATCATTAAATAAAAACTCACATATAATATGTATAAAACGATATCCCACGTCGTTTTAATTAAGTATAAAACGATATCTCATCTGGCGATTTCCCACCTAAATTAAGTAGAAAACGATATCTCATCTTTTAATAATAAGTCATAGATATTCGATATATATAATATACTTTCATATCTTTTAATACACTTTCATATCAACATTCTATAAAGTAAATTAAATGTATACTTCACGTAATATAAGGATATGCTCATGATGCTTTAACTATGTCGTATTCAAATCTCGTTGACATATTACTAGCACAGCTGCTAACTCGCAGCTGGTGAACGTTTAAAGGTGGCTTATGGCTGTTAAACGCGGTCACGATTGGTGATTGTTGGTGATGTCAGCAAAAAAACACGGCCACCAAACGTCAGTCAGCAAAAACATGAAAAGTCAAGATCTTATTACTCTGTGTGAATACCTTAATATTTTTTAATCAGGTAGACGTGGCAATAAGTTAGTGAACACAGTAATTTTTAAACACGATTAGGTAAATGTAAAAAAAGTAAACATATAAACGGATGTCTTTATAACAGCTCGGAAGTTAATGGATGAAATCAGAGCCATTCATTTATTGTGACGACTAAGAATATTCTAGGCATATTTAATCTCGTCCATAAAAAACATATTAAGAACTAAAAACCTATTAAATGTGCCCACTGTCAATAGGTGTACGCCTTTCGGCGTAATTATTATGATAATTGATTTAACATCAATAAAATTAATAAACATATGTTTAAAATTAATAAAATTATGTTTTTTTCGAGTATTAATCATTAAAAAATTTAGAAATAAGTGTAAATAATTTTAATATAGGATGATTTTTTTTTTACGTGTTATGGAGCAAGACTTAAAAATGTATTTAATTAACTAAGAACTCATTTTTATTAATCGTAAAGAAATAAGTTAGTTACCCAAAAATGAAAGGTATTTGATAAGTATGAAAGTCTACCCCCTTATGAACCACCAACTAATTATTTCAAGTGGCATGGTTTTCTTTGAGTATAGTTGATGAGTCAATCCACAACCTTTCAGTGAATCCAAAATCCTCCTAGAACACTGACCACCTTTAGCTTGAAGAATCCACTATCAACACTTGAACTTAAGTTTATAAACTCTTAAAACCTAAAAAATTAGAGAAAAATAACTTTACCAATTCACCTACAAACCTAAACCCTATTTTACTTTTGCCTTAATATACTTGAAACAATATTTATCATTTCCCACACTTCTCCCATAACCTATGCAAAATTGTGTATTTAAAAACTACTTTTAACAAGGGCAGCACTTAGTCATTCGAAAAGAATGCAGATCTGTACTTCCCATGATCTTTATAATAATTAAAAAAGTAAAAACATCTCAATGTTTCTTATATTTTAAAATATGACTTAAAAGTTCAAAAAATACTACATACAAATTTCTATAAAATTATACTAAAAGATTAGAAAATGTTAATAAATGTAAAATTATTGAAATTGAAAGATTAAAAAAATATTAATAAATGTAAAATTATTGAAATTTTAAAAAGTGTAAAAAAATTGACATTTAAAATTTAAATTTTTACCTCATTTGAAAAAACAATACAATATTATATTTTAACATATATTATAATACAATATTACATTATATTGCATTACATTATATTAGTTTTTTTGTGGTCTTGTCTTTTCTCATTAATTTAAGGTTTCGGAAGGCTGCAATAACACTATCAAGTTATTGACCAATGAAAAGTTAAAAAAATACTATTTTTGTTTTTAAATTTTTTTTTTTTTAATTGTTATGTTGAACATTTAAATTGACATAAAATTTTCAAGTCAACACAAAACTAATATGAAAGTCAATGCTAACTCATTGCTATAGACTACCTTCGACAGTGCAATAAAARCAAACAACATTTGCCCACTTATACAATATATATCTAAATATACCCYATTCTATACCTAAGGATATATCTACACATATACTTCGCATYTGATTCGTTGTTGGCCATARCTATAGCTATCTTTCAAGTGGTCTATCTGTGAAAATACTCTCTAGATACGAAAGGTCACAAATTGAGCCTTATATTCCTGGAATGGCTATTTAACATCCATACCATCCAAAAAATGTGGAGAAGTATCGATGAGTTTTCGCACCATTAACAATGAAAAAAAATAATCTATCCAACAACCACAACAAGATAAAAAGTTTTATGTCTTGTCTTACAAGAAGCGGTACATGCGATGATGAGCAGAATTATTCTATTCTATTAGGTAAGAGAGTTCATATAGTACACAGCCTCTACTTTTTGGAAACACTTTCGATAAACCAATATAATTCTTTTCAGGGACATTCTTTCATATCATTCTTAGTTTTAAAATGTTAGAAGAATATCTATTTACTGTTTTCTCTCACGGAAATCTTTAATATGAGATTGTGTTGTTTAAATATTTTATTTTAGTTTTTTTTCATTGAATTTAGTGATATAAATTTAGTTGAAATTATTATTTTCTGTTGGTTAAATTGTATTTTAATAGATTCAACTTTTTAAATTTTTTTAATAAATAAATGAATTTAATTTTTTGAATTTAAAAAAAATAAATTGATTTATATACTCAACCACTTAAATCTATAATTCCAACAAATTTTCACCAAATTTATATATTCAACAACTCAAATCTATAAATCCTAACACTTCATCAAATTTACTGTAAAATTATAAAAACTATACTCCCAATGAAAACATTTATACTACGACTATATGAAATTGCTTGGAAGCCTTGGAGAGTGACCCAATTTATAAGCGAGCTGTTAAAAAAGTGCTCTCGGACTTTGAAAAAATCAAATCTTGTATCCTTCAGACCCAATTCATTCTCATCCATTCTTATCGAATCCCACTTCCATCCTTTACAGATAAATACTATTATCCACTCACCGACTTCATTAGCAATCTGAATATTACGACATAAATTCAGACCCAATTCATTCTCATCGAATCCCCCATTTCCATCCTGCATCCATCCTTTATAGATAAATACTATTATCCACTTACCGACTTCATTGGCAATCTGAATATTACGACATAAATTCTCTTATGCTCGCAGTTTCCTGGAACTTCCATTCTTCTTTCTGCTCTGTGATCCAACAATGGTCGATGCTCTATCGTCGCCTCTGTCAGAACATGGGACCGATATCATGGTTGCGGATGTCGAGAAGGCCGGCCCCAGCGAGGACAATGCATGGCGCTTGAATTTCAATTCGATTGAGAGGCCTGAAAGGGATGCAAAGCCTGAGGGTGGCCTCCATCGTTGCTTCAATGTGCTTGGTCAGTTTTTTCAATCTCAAAAATAGTTGTCATTAAATCTGTGAATGGTGAAATTCATCCAGGGCTACACCCACTTCATGATTGTTTTGACCCATGCTGTTTTTTAAGAATTTGTTACAGAATAGAATGATGTCCGCTAGTATAAGGTTGAATACATTAACACCCCTGCCATTTTTCTGCACATTGGTCTGCCAAAAAACTACCCCCCATATATGTTTGTTCAATTCTTGATTTTGATTGTAAGAAAATAGGTCCTAAAGATCAAGTTGGTCTCAAAAGACCTTTGAAGTTTGATTGTAAGAAACGAAGCCCTAAAGACCAGGCAGGGCTCAAAAAGAACTTGAAAGAAAAAATATCTCTCTATATAAGCAACAAAGTATATTATTATTTCAAACCAAGTAATACATTTACAATAGTACAAAACTTCTTTAAGCATTTCTGGGTTTGGGAAAATTTGCCACTTTTCACATCTATCTGTTATTTAACTGAGTTACAGAAAATCAAAAGACACCGACCTAGGGACAGAGGCGCAGACTTAAACCGACATAGACACAGAAATAGACATAAACACACAATTCTCAGTTATTGATAATATTGGGATTACAATTACTTCTAACTGCATATAGAGACGAGATGCACCACACTCGTTGACAACAGACTTAAGACAGCACATTCACTGTCTCTTTCACTCAGCATCTCTTGCTCTTCAAGTTTCCTTTGTACTGATGTGATGCGTCCTGCGATTTCATAGCCTAAGGTTTAGAGTGCTGCCACTAACAGAGAAGGTCCTTTGTTGTACCCTGAGGTAGTCCCCAACTAACATGATTATGCTTGCTTGATTGGTCTTCCCCTCCCTCTTCTGTGTGGCCTGGGTATGTGTGTGAGGATAATAACAGTCAGATTGGCCTATCTTGTGGTGTCTTGCAATAGCGTTTCTAAGTTCTATGACTATAAAATCTCCTTTCTCTTCTAAGGCATAGCCTCTTGAATACTATCATCAGGTCCTCCAAGCCTTTCAACCATTTGCCAAAGGCTTTGAAAAGCTGTTACATCTGTATTCCCCAGATTATTGACCTGCTGTTGAAGCGCAGCCATCTGTGAGTTTGTTTCATGCACATTATTGTGTAGAATTTTTATTTGGGCATCTGTGCTCTTGATTCCCTATTCTTTCTTTGCTGTTATCATTTATGTATAATGTCACTTGCATATGGAATGGCTGGTAACGAGACATTCTCAAAACCATCGTACACTTGAACCTTGAGGGCCCTTGCAGGAATGGAAACTGCTTCATTGGCATTTCATCAGTTGTGTTAGCCTTGAGGGTTAGCTCAAGTGGTCATGAGTCAGATGTGAGACCTCTTATCTTTCCGAAAGTTGGGAGGTCACAGGTTTGACTCTCTTGATCTCCTCAGGGTTAGCCTCCGTAATTAGGGTCATTGGTTTACCCTATTTCCCATCCATGGATCATGGAGAAGTACTTGAAGGGTTTTCCACAAGGGTTTCCTTGGAAAAAAATAAAACAATTTCATCAGCTGTGTTGTTGTGCCTCCTTATAATATGCCGAGATCCTTAGATGAGAATTTGTTCAATATAAGCTAACACCTCTGAATTAGTTTGTGCTTCTTAAGATTTTTGATGCTACGATTTCCAAAAAGAGCCATTATTATCACCTGTGAATCTCCATCGCATATGGTTTCTCTTTCAGTATACTCTTTCAATATTTCTATTGTCCCCTAGGTCATTCCTGCTCACAAAGATGAATGCCGAGGCATAGTGTGGAGGGGAACTTCTTTCACTTTAGACCGCCGAGCCAGCTCTTGGGTAAGGGGGTACCCTCGTTTATCACTCTTCCAAATATATTCTATTAAGCTTAGGCTGGATTTGCAAAGAAAAGATACATTGTGATAACTTTAAACAAATGGAAAATATATGTTGTGGGTTTTTCTTTTAATAAGTGAACAGGACAATGTTGGAACAATAGGTTTTGCAGGTTCATTACACCTCTGGATTTTTTGGATACAATTAATTGACAGTCAACGGTTGAGTAGGAGAGTTGACTAAGTGGTCAATTAAGGGATCGACTGGATGGTTGACTAGGCATTCAATTGGTTGGGCAGTCAGAACAAATGAGATGAACAAAGTTCTCTCACACATAAATTATCCAAAATATCTAGAATATAAAGTAATCCATTAGGATCAAATAATAATATATTGAGTAAAATGTATAAGAATGAAATATAAGATGATTACACTGAGAAGAAGGACCCGTTTATATACCCTCGCAGGGGGTGCCCTTTTATGAAGAGACATGACCTTTCATCAAGAAGGTGTCTCTTCATAACATATTTAGTTATTGAGCATTAGTTATTATTATTAATCATTATTTATTTATATCTATTTTATATATATTTGTGCTCATAGCAACAAAGTAATTGATTGGTGCATATAACAAGGAAAAAATTAAGGAGTTTTTTTATAAAGTGTTTCACAGAAAGTGTTTAGGCAGCCCGTAGTCCCATTTACTGAAGCAGGATTTAACCATACAGATAGCATAGAATCATCAACAAAGGTGGCCATTGAGAGCCTCCTGGTCTCTGGGGAGCTGAATTCCTTGAATCCTCCCTTCCATTCCATCCTTGCTGATTTCAAAAGTTACCTGAGTGCATCAACAACTAAAATATACAAATACGGAGCCAAAGGACAGGTTTGTCTGGATGGATCTGTGGAGGTGAATGTGAGTTGACAAGATTCCATTAACTGCAACAAAGGTTGAAGCATTTGTGAACAAGGTACGCACCATCCTTGTGAAGTTGTCCCAAAACCAATCCGTTGTATCATGTCCAAAATAAAGCTCCAATAAACCATGTTATATGCCTTGTCAAATCAATCTTCAGAGAAAGAGTCTTGATTGGCTCTTAGGTTCACTCTATGCATTCCCAAACAACAATGATATTGTTTAATATAATCTCCCATAGATGAAGCTAGTGTGTGACACAATGCTTTGGATTCTCAAAGCTAAAGCTATAGCAATGACTTTGTATGAAACATTCAGGAGTGTAATAGGCCTCCACCCACTAATGGAGTCTGTGGAAACTTATTTGGAATGAGAACGAGACCTTGATTAAGGAATTCAGAGAGCTTTCTCTGCTTAAATACTTATTGAGCCATTCTAAAAAATCCTTGCAAAACTATATCCCACATAATTTTATAAAATTCACACGTTAGCTCATCCAGACCAGGATTATATTCAATATATTTATTTCTGTCCATTGGACTATCTGGCATTGTGCCTTTACCTATGAATGCCTATGGCACACCATGACTACCATAAGGTACATCACAGGGATTTAACCCAGTTTAAGGAGCATGCTTATGGCTAGCTCATAATAGTCACTCATAACAAGTGGTGCAAGAATTCGGTCTCATGGAGGTATTCTCAAACAGATCATATTCTCTACTATAATTTATCGTGTTTCTGCTCTTCATTCATCTATCAGCATTTTATCATAAAGAATGTTCCTGGCCACATCATATGGAGATTAAAAATTAATTTAAAATGCAAAGAGCCATGCATATGTTTCAAGGAGATCAAGAGTTCCATCTTTTTTCTTCTCTCTAATGGTTTGCGGCTTGCCCCTTTAATATTTCTCTTATGGGATTGAGATAGGTCAGTTGCTTTGTTAGAGTGATCTGGAGAGAATTTCTTATGTTTTTTGGTTACATGACACATGCTAACATATGTAGTGGGATTTTCAACATGTGCCCCAAGTAGTTTCTTAGTTGTTTCTCCATGTGCATATACAGGTTCTGGTCGTGGTGGAGTGGCTAAATATTATCAGCATCAAGATGAGATGCTTGAGGGATTCACAGAAATGGATACTGTTGCTGAGCGTGGATATTTGCCTGGCATGTCTGAGGTTTGGTCATTGTATTTATCACTGTTATGCATATTCCATCAAACAAATTAGTGCAACAGTGAGCCTTCTTTCACCAATAGAGTGTTTCCAAATTTTGAGAGCAGAAGTATTCTCTTAAATCCTTTCAGGAAGAGTGCGACAAGGTTGCAAGAAGTGAAAGGACTGCAATTCGAATATCCAACTTGGCAAACGTTGTACTTTTCATTGCAAAAGTATATGCATCGTTCAAGAGTGGCTCATTAGCCATAATTGCTTCAACTCTAGACTCACTTCTGGATCTTCTATCAGGCTTTATTCTTTGGTTCACTGCATCTAAGATGCGGTCGCCAAATCCTTACCGTTACCCCATTGGAAAGAAACGCATGCAACCATTGGTGAGCCCTCTCTAATTCTCTACTTCTGAGTTCTGACATTCACTTTCCTTCTATCATCTGCAACTATTTTCCATTTGACCTCTATTGTAATTGCAGTGATTTCTTAGATCTATGCCTGCTTGCAATATGCTGTGCTGCCTGGATAGCTGTAATATATATAACCATTCTATTTCAGGTTTAGTAATTTTAATATGAGCTAGAGAAGTATTTAGCTGTCATTAGATTGCATATTCATGTGGATGTCTGTCTTTTGAATTTGAAAATTTGGAAAAAATTAATTTCTAAACAATATTCAGATCAACCTCATATTTAATAGAAATGCAATTGTCTATAATTTGAGAACTATAGTGGTGAGTCTGAAGAACAGGAAGTCTATTAAAATAGTGTTTGCTGTTTGAGAAGTCCTACTTTCTAGGATGCAGATAGAAACAGATTAATCCCATGGCCTTGAAAACATCAAATGAAGAAATAAGAAGGGCAATAGAAGAGTAGTTATGATGGTGATAGTTTATTTGGGCAGTAATGTTAAATTGTTGGGATAATAAGTAGAAATCAATAAATTAATTGAGCAGTAATGTGTTTGATTATGATAGATAGAAGACTTCAGAACATTTAAAAGAGACCAGAATCAAGAGGAGAGAAAAATTAAAATGCTGTTTCTTCCTCTTCATATTTTGTTGGAGAGGCCTTGCGGTCTGTTACCTCTCAAACCTGCACTTCAAGTGGTAAATCCCTAAAACACAAGTGCAACTTGAGGGGAACTAAGAGGGTTTGTCCATTGTCACCACAGCAACACCCTCTCACACTTTAGGCTGGCTCTCCTTTGGCACAAGGGGGGTTTTTCTAAAATAGGATCACTAAAGCTATGAAATGAAGGCTTAAGGTGATATGAAGAGTTAGCTTTAGTGAAACATAGCTTGTAATATAGATTTTATGAAGAGAGTGACGGGGGACCGAGACTAATGCCAATCCACATAGTCAAGATAACAAGCAAAGAGGGTCGAAATATGTGGAGAATGCATAGTCAAGCTACAAGTGCGCCATGACAAGCCAACACGGAAATAAGAATTACGAGAATAAATGAGGGCCCTATACAAGGTGCACCATCACAACCACAAACTTGAATATAAGACAATAACATGCAACCATGAAATGATCAAGGAGAAGGTATAACATGGAATCATGAGCCAAGAGGATAAAAATGGAGCTCACTCTAAAGAGTGATCCACCCCAAACACTTCTCAACTACAACCCCATAAGAAAAAATAAGCCAAAATTTGTGCCATACTTAATCTCTAATTACACCAAGCATCCCCAATATCAAGGCCACAACAAGAAACTAGGAGGATTACCATCTCACACTACTTCCCTCTCATATGACAAAAACTGCTCATCTAGAGATTATGTCTAGCATCAAATTGAATGGAAACTCTACATAAAACTTAATTATCCATGACTCAAAACAAAAGGAAAGTGACAACCACACATAAGCTATCACCTTGATTAATTGGTCTAAATATATCTTCAGCTAGGCTCCAAAGATTTTCTTTATTAATCCAGCCATGTCCATACAACGGAGAGAGAAAATCTTAATATAGATTTGAGCTCCATCTCCTCTACAATAAAATATTATTTAGTGGAATCTAGATCCACTTTATTCTCCAAGAAAAATACTAGAGAAAGACTAAACTATTACATAATGGGATCTCCAAGGCAAAATTCCCTCACAAAGTAATAAAATAGTGTAGCTATAATGAATGGGGTATCACATGTCTTTCTTCTCCATGCCAAAAGCTCCATGCAAGATGCCATTTGTCACCTTCTCCATTGGAATTCCCTTCAAGGCTAACCTCCAACAACTCCCTTCAATAAAATATTAATATTTGCTAAGTCAAAGGAAGTGGGGTGTTCTCTATAAAGGCACTTTAACCAACCATATAATGTAAAATATCACCTAGAAGAGGTGAGCCCTTGGGATGTGTGCAAGGAAATTATCAAGGGACCACTTTGACCATGTCACATAATATAAAATAATCCAAGGAGAGATATGCCCTTGAGGAATGTGGATAAGGTGGCTATGGGACCACATTGACCAAGCAAAAGTCATATAAAAATAGTCCAAAACAGCTACACCCTTGAGATGTGTGCCGAGGTGGTTATGGCCTCCAACAAGAATATTAAAACATTCCCCTCTAGGTTGAGCGACCTAGATATGTGTGCCAAGGTAGTTATGCCATAAATAAATGTGCCACAATGCCAACTAGGGGAGTGTTCCACTTGTTCGATGAGTCAACCACCTTGAGATACCCAAATCATACCAAAAATATCAAGGTTAGTTAGGGCACTTCCTCTAATGCAATAACCAACTCCTCAAACAATGGATCTCATAGTAACATGTGCAAAGAAGGCCACCTTGATTGTTATAACAACCTCCAAGAAAGGGATGACCTAGGAGCATGTGCAAAGGTATAGATCCACGTGAAAACAACCAATCGTCTTCAAACAAAGGGCCAAAAGAGTGGATCGCTCCTCAAATCTGGTCAAATACCATGTGTTGTCATCGAAAACCATGGGCACAAAGGTGGAGTGACCTAGTAGAACGTGCAAGGTGGTTAGGCCTCCTCAATTAATGTGCCAACAATAACCAAGAACATACCAAAAATGGGAATGGTAGGTAGAGCTCTCTCTCCAATGCACCAACAAACTCCTCAACTAATGCCATAAAGGTGCGCCCTAGGAGAATGTGCATGGAAGGTGGGATGTCCTCAAATACAAGTGCCTAAGGTCATGAGCAAGGGAGTGCTCTTTAAATTAACTCAATAATTCTTCTTATATCAGGAATAAAGACTCTTAAGAATGGATCAGCACCTTATGCTAACACTTGACCATGCTATACACTTGCTGGAAAATACTTTGAAGTTTGAACACATGTCAGATCTAAGAATGATGCATAATAAGATGCTAAGAGGTGACCCATTCTGGTGTAACTATATGCTGGAAGTTCAGGTCTTTACTGCTGGTCATAATGGCCAAGAAAATACGGCAGCCCATTCCAAAGATAAGCTCACAAATCTGATACAGGTGGTCTGCAAAATAGCCAGAAAATCCTCCAGAAGCTGAGGTAGTTCTATGCTTGATTTCCCAAACTGGAGGATTGCCTCAAATAGTACTTTGACTTCTGATTTGAGTGTCACTCAATCAGAAAACTACAGGGATTTGTCAAATAAATCACCCCTTCTTAACTGTAGCTGGTAGACCCTTAAAAGCAGAGTTCTCTTGCTCTGAATCAGACCATGAGATAAGTACTGAAAAAGAGTCTAGAAAGCTGCCCAGAGTAGACCTGAATCAATATAGCAAGTGTTGCCGCCCCAGGGGTAACTACTTCTAGAGCCACCCTCTCATGAGGTGTGGTGTTGCTGCTTGCATGAGCTCTCTTGCTCATATCCTCTGACTCAGACTTGTTCTTCCGGTTCTCCTTCAAATATATGATGATCTTGCTTCACATCACTCTTCAGTTCTTTCAGATAACTCAGCCATGGTATATCAGCTCCTTCATATACACCTCAGATGACACATGCACTTGCAGATGGTACACTATGCTTTCATTGCACGTGATCTTGGTACTTGGGTTTAGTTTGCTTCACTTCAGTTGTTGTGCTATGTTCTCATGTATGGGTTTGATTTTTAGACATGGTGTTATAGCTTCTTAACTAGTTGTGAACATGGGAAACACTAAAGTGTGATTTAATAGCACTTCATAACATTAACAATTTTACTATTTTCCTTGTTGTACCACGGGGGACATAATTTTCCTTTAGATAAGTGTCATCATGTCTTGGGTCAAGCTGTTCCACTAGGGATTTGGTTAAGGTAGCGTATCTCATATCCCTATTCATACTTAACACTTCACATTTTCCCCTTTCACTTCCATTCCATTCATAGAAAGTTATTCTAGCTCATGTTTGACTTGTCAAATGTCATTCAACAAGGTCTAGTAAAGCAAATGAAGACTCCATTGAATAGAAGCCGAAGTCAAATTGTTGAATTTAAAGCAGCTGCAAGAGCCATTCTCCGGGAGGATGGCTAAGACCCTAGTCGAGTTCTAGGGCCCCCAGTGCACTCCTGGGGTACTTGGTCTGGGACCAAACTATCAGTGCCATGGCAAAAGACCCTTGTAAGGGCCCCCAATAGATGACTGGGGTTCTTGGTCTGGGACCAAGCAGTAAAGACCACTGAGAGGGCCCCCAGTACATGATTGGGGTTCTTGGTCTGGGACCAAGCAGTTAAAGTCCCTAGATATGTCTAGGGCCCCTGGAAATATTCCAGGGTACCCATGCCTGGGGCATGGGTTGATCCTTGGTCTTGTACCTTGGTGGATAAGCTCCAGAAATGTTCTGGGGCAACTTGATCCTTGATCAGGTATCTTGTTGGTGTATGACCCTCCCTGAAGGTGGACATGCCCACATGAGGGATGTATCCCATATGCAATGATGATAAAATTATAAGGTCACTTTGAGAATGAATGGACAAGTATTGCCACCAAGCAATCCCACCTAAAACCCCTTTACCCTTGCTTGTGTTTGTTTGGGGCCTTGTTCTGTCTTAAGGGTTAATTAAAATATTAATTAAATGTTTTAATTATAAAATGTTTAAATTAATATTTATATTTAATTAAAACATGTTATTTTTAATTATTATTACCCTTATGCCCTAGCCTAAAAGTATAAATAGAGGCCTACCCTCTACCCTTCATACACTTACTTTTTCTGTTCTAAAGATATTGGATCTCCTCCTTGAAGCCGCAGCCCTCCTTCAACAGTCCTGTTCAGCCTTTTGGCTAATTGTTCTTGATAGGTCCATGAGCCCTTGGTATTGAAGATCCTTCTTTGCTATTTTCAAGTCTGTTGTAAGGGTGCTGAGCTGAGTTTTGATTTGCTTGCTGTTGCAAACTGTGTGAAGCTGCCATCACCCTCCTAAAAGCAGATCTGTTGAGCCGTGGGTGTAGATCTGGCCCCTCTCTCTAAGCCGTGCCTCCTCCAGCACTGTTCTGGCCCCTCTCCTTGTGCCGTGGCCATTTGAACTTAGATCTGACCCCTCACCTTTTGCACCGTGGTCTCTCTAGGAGCCGTGACTCTCCCAAGCACAGACCTTGTCTCTATTTATTGAGCTGTGGCCCCTCTAAGCTACCCCTTCTGTATGAGGGTTTGAGTCCTTGAAACTGCTGTGTGGGTGAGAGTTTAATTACAGAGATTTCTGTGTGTTGCTTAAGTGGTTTCTCTTCTTGGTGGCAACTAAATCTATTCATCTCTTGGCAAGAGATCTAACCTAGATGGTAGATCTATGATTCTGAATTTTTTCTGAGCATAAGCACAAATGGCGTTGCATCTCTAATGTGTGACTGTGTCTTCTTCAAAGGTAAGTCTCCAAGGTAAGTGACTTGCTAATATGTTCATTGGTCCAACTCTTTATTTAACTTGAAGTTTAATATGTTTGAGATCTGTTCCAATCTTGTTTAGATCTGATCTATATCAGATCCATAGAGTAAACCTTGTTCTACTTCTAGATCAGTATTTTGCTTAGATCAATCTA
>ML793613.1:59294-88190 GCA_009831015.1 Picea engelmannii
TGACAAGCAACCCCTTATCTTTTCTCGTAAAAAGGGGAGAGGCAGAGACCGACATTGATATTAGATAGCTAGCTGATAGTTTTGTTTCATTTTTCATTGTATATCAGACATCTACACACTCTATCATGATGATGAATCATGAGATACATTTTATAATTATATAAGTGATGTCGTTTTGTATTGGAGAGGCCTTTCAACATTTAATATCGACTTTGATGTATAATTTTTTATTTGGCATCCACTAGTGACTACATATATATCAGTGATTTCTCCATATTTATGTGCCAATGTGTTTATCTGATGTTGTTGTTGCTTTATATGTTTAAAATTTTGAAAAAAATGAATATATTTTGTATTTTTTAATGTTTGTCGTGGTTTTCCGATTTTTTGCCGACTTNNNNCGAAACGATTTTTTTTGGACCCTCGCCGACTTTTTGCCGATGCCGACTTAATCAACAGTGCTCCATATTGCTCTTGAGAGTTTTGGAGCAATTAGTTGCTGCAAATCTCTCCCTTGGATTAATAGAAAGACTTTGGATGATTTTGAAGTAACAAAGATTAGTCTTGCTACTTCCATGCACATGAGGTGACATTGTTTCTTTATGCATTTTGTGGAATATTGAGTAGATCTCTTGGGTAAATTAGTTTACTTGGATAGGTTAGGCAATAGTGTAGTTGCTGGCCTAAATGTGTTGAGTAGCTAATGATATAAATTAGTTTATGTTATTTGTTTATGCAACTCATTATCTACTTTTGTCTCACATTGTGTTTCAAAGTTTGCAGGTTTACTTCAAGGGTTTTATTGGGATAGCTTCAAGCACGAAGTTGCCCTCATAGCTCACCTAAACTTCATAGTCTTTCCTATCTTATTTTCTGCTCATTTCGTATCAGATTCGGTTTGCTAACATTCTTAGATAGGTCACATAAAATCAATACTTTTTCTAAAATTTGTATGCAGGAAATTTCTGTTGAAAAACAAGAATTTTCTTAACTTTCTTGTGTGTTTTGCAGCATTTTCAGCAAGCAATAGCTTGCTGGTTTTTGCAGGTTCTTACCAGGTCAAGGGGTTATGTTGCCCATTTTCGGTCACAAAACACACTAAAGGCTCCTCCTTTGATTGGGTAACGAAACTCAACCTTTCCTCTTTCATTCTAGCATTTTAGCAAGCCCCCGGGAGTCCCTTGAGGCTTGTATTCTTGTAATAAGTTTTCTGTCATTGTAAAGTTTGTTAGTGCCTACTCCTTGGGTGAGAGATTGGCAAAGCCACCCCCAAAATCGTAAGGCTAGGGTGTATTTTTAATTTTCTACATTTTTTTCATTCTTTTGCCCCACTTGTCATCAGGGCAAGGTTGTGTGGCTATGATTGCTTTAGTTGTAGTTTAGTCATTTAAATTCCAACCCCCTTTGGCACAAAATAGGAAGGCTTGTCTCCACCTTGTGCCATTGTGAGCGGTTTGTGGCTCTTGTATTTTATTTCAAGTCTTATTTTCCATATTGCTTACACTATGGATGTGAAGTTGGCTTAGCCAACCCCCATATAGTATGGCTAGCTTAGTTGTGGATGTCTAATATGCTTATGGTTAAAATTATCTAGAGTAGATCTCACACAACATATGCTAGTTTAAGCCCATAGAGGCATAAGGTTAAATCTTGTGCTTCAATATTTCTTTACTTGCAAGTTCTTGTCGTTTAAGCATTTATCTTTTAACTTGCAAACACACATGGGCATGTTGATGGTGTAAAAACAATCTTTATTTTGAGCATTTCCTTCAAGTTCTATATTGTGATTTACATGCAATAATCTAGTGATATAGAACACCTTTTTATGCTGTTTTGAAGTTTCGGTTTTGGCCCTTTTTGACACTTTTTGGGCAAGTAAAAGTCACTTAAACACACCCAAACACCTAAAAACACTTAGTCCATAGGCCTAACAACTTACTAGACTTAATAGGACACCATAATTCACCATCTTCGCCATTTAAAACGGGGTCTGAGGAAGACAACGAAAGGTGCTAGGCCGGGGATGGTCTTACGGCGTGCGACATCCTTTCCGAGAGTACTTGGATCTTAGGGTTGACCTGTGAAGCTAGGGTAGGCCTCGTTGCCTCACTTCTTGAGCATCCAACAACCACTTGGTAATTGGGGGAGGAGAGTTTTGGGTTGACACTTAGCTAGGAGTCACTCATCACTTAATAATCTTAAATCAACTCTTTAATCCACTAAACACTTGGGCATCATTTTGGTATAACTTTTATGGTTGTCATCTAATTAACATTTGCAAGCACTCTTTCACGTTCACATTTATATGTAAGTTTAACTTATGCTTTGTGGATTAATCATCTAAGTGGTCATACTTGTGTTTTAGAGCACTTTCTCTTTCAAGCATACCTTATTTAATTAGTGTTCTTTTTGTGGTGTGATCCCTCAAGAGGTTGCGCATCCCGTTTGGAGGAACTATCTTGTTGGGTCTTGAGTGATTTTGTTTCCATTGATAAGCAGTCCAATAGAGTAAGTGCTATTGGAGCATGCTTGGCTTGATGTGTTGATGGTCATCTTGTTTTGAATCTCTTTAATTCCTGCACATACAAGCACATGGTTAGTTAGTCTCTTTGTATTATTTGTATCTATTGTTGGGTATAATCTTGTGGGGGTTTTAGAACATTCATTGTTGTAGCTATTGTATCTTGTTCATAATTGTATCATCTACTCATCTTGTATCTAGTTTGTATCTAATTGTAATCTTTGTAATCATTGTATATCTTGTGTAATCAACCTCCTTTGAATCTAGTTGACCCCTTTGCCCAATCTTAGGCACTAGTCTTAGTTGTCCTAGGAAAAGGCTTTGCTTGTCATAATTGAATTGTTGCACATTGCATTGCTGCCTTTGCATCATAGGCTAGACTGTCCCCCAACCTTTAACTAATTGAAACCAACTCCTAGAACTTAAACGTTAATCTCATCTAGTAACTAGGGTCTACCCCCCTTGGCTTCGCTAGGAGTAAGCCTAGATGGAAGAGGTTCAAGACAAAGTGACAACGTGGGCTTTGAACCTAGGCATTGTGCCTCCGAGGACACACTAAGTGAGCAAGACTTAGCTCACGTTTGCAAGTGTGTATAAGGACGGAAACACCTCCCCTTGTACTGGCAAGAATCTGCAAAAATCAGCGAGCTAAAGCTTGCTGGAAATGCTGAAAATGTACAAAACAACTCACAAAATTTTTTGTTAGTGAAAACAAAAATTTTTACCATAAAAATCTGAATATGTAATATGATTTAGGGCCTATTTCAGAACTGAAAAACCACCACAAATCTTCAAGGAATGATAGAAGTTAGAATAGAAAATTAATGGAGGAATCCCTTGGTTGAACAAGCAACTTCCCAAATCTGAAAATTGCTTCTCCAAACCCTTAGTGACCTGCAAATAAGTGAGATCTTGCTACAAAACAATAAGGAGGTGAGCACATGAAATGAAAATTGCAAAAT
Organism: Picea engelmannii; assembly: GCA_009831015.1. Taxonomy (NCBI): domain Eukaryota; kingdom Viridiplantae; phylum Streptophyta; class Pinopsida; order Pinales; family Pinaceae; genus Picea; species Picea engelmannii. Next base: position 62,778 of record ML793613.1, read on the forward strand.
ACTTTCCAATACCACACAAGTAGCTCACTAAGTCTACAACGATGCTACCATAAACTTAACCAAGCAAAATACTTTGCTTGTGATCTCCTAAATTAAATTTCAAAGCAAGAAAACCCACAAGAAAAGTATGGCAACAATATCACCTCAAACCAAAACCATAAGGAGCATCAAGAAGACTCCCAATGCACCATGAAATTCCCTCCAAAGCTTTTCTTTATTCCAATAGAAGCAAGCTTGAGCAAATACTTACCACAAGCTTGAGAAGAAAGAATGAGAACAAGAACAGAGAGAGAGAGAGAGAGAGAGAGAGAGAGAGAGAGAAGTAGGAGAGATTTGGGTATAGTAACAATAGAATGAGAATAGATGTGTGAAATGAGGGAGGGGATGCTTTGTTTTATACTTGGGAGTCAAGAGAGACCCCTCTTGGATGCTTTCCAAGTGTCATTTGCTAAGATTCATTGAGCATCTCAAGGAGGGGCGCACTTTTAGGGTTTTGGCTAGGTTTAGGGTTTGAGGGTTGAGTGAGGGGGATGGGAAACAACTTTTTGACATGGTCCAACAACAAATTATATCAAGAGGGGCGCACTTAGGGAGAAAGGGGGTTTTTCCTTTTAATTTTTCATTTTGCATGACTTTCTCACCAAGGGGGGCACAACTTCCCTAGCGGATTGAGTGGAATGAAGTGATGGCTAGGTAAGGGGATGAGTTTAAGTTAGGAAGTGTTTCTCTAACTTAGGAAAGGTGTTAGGGATCATCTCCCACTCTTTCTCTAACCTTTTTGCTTATTTTTACAAAAAATTGACATTTGACTTTGTCAATTAAGCAATTAAATTGTTGATTTGGATTGACTTGGACTTCTCATGGACAATGACCTAGCAAAACTTGTACAATTGAGCTGAAACTTGGTCCGAGGGTGTAGGGGGTCTCATTTCATTTCTTTTGAGTACTCATATCCCTATCAAAAATCCCAAGGGCCCAGTTTTTACATTTTTACATAAAAAATAATTAAAATTACCATTAATTGGGTAATTTAAAAAAATTAAAAAAAACTACTTAGACTCGACGGAATTCCGCAAGACTCTAGGAGATGTCTAGCATGGTCATTTACAATATTCCTAGACCCTAGTCACCCATTGGGCTCGATCATTAGAACACCTTTCACCACTTTGGAGGATTATTGTGGGAATGAAAAACTCAAGGGTAATTAAAAAGGCTAGTTAGGCCAAATTAATTACCTGAGGAAAAAAAACACTCGATGAAAGGACTTCCCTAATGATAAAGTCCTAGGCAACTAATCTACAATATGATTCATGCAGTCCCATTACATTATTATCACACGTAGGGGAGCGGAAATTCCAGTTACAAAAAGAAGTGCCGAGGGCAAAATTGCCATGTAGAACTAGTAAGTCTTCAACTTTGTTGCACCATCAGGTACATAGCTTCATGTCACATGGAGTTGATCCCCTAGTTGAAATAGGTGGTCAACAAAAGGTGCACTTTCTCTTGAGTTACCACTTTCTAAGAGCTACGTTTTTCCGAACCCCTTTATCTACCTTTTTATTTGTTCTCTTATCATATTTGCAAGTCCCCTTTTATAAGGTTTCAAGGTAGAGCATCACTGCTTGGGACTGGGGCAAGTACGAAAAAGGTAGAACTCAAGTTTGGACTGGCTTTTGAGAGTCCTTTGATATTATTCCTTTCTTTCTTTAGCATCATTCTTTTATTCTTTTAGCAGCAGCTGCAATCAACCGCTAGGCCTTCAACCCCTCTTCTCATGAGAGAATGGACCATGACCCATTACTGAATTTTAGTACATTGTGACAGGCTCCATGATGGAAAATGTTAAGTATGTTGGGAAACATAATGTTACCCTTGTGAGCCCCCCCCAATAGTATCCCTTTTCCTTGGGCGGTGACAACACGGGACTAGGGCATAGATGTTGGCCACCAAGGTGAAAGAAGGAAACAAACATAACTTCTTGAGCCAGTGATCCGTTGTCCAACTTCAACCATGATTCTCATCCACATGCCTAGTAAATTAAGCACAACACTTTGCATGAAAGAAGGACTAACATACCTCATGGTGACGCTGGCTTACCATCTCCCATACACTGGTTTGACTGGATGTGATGAGCTTGGATGATTTGTAGTAGAAAAGACAATCCGAGGGGAGTTGTTGGGCTACTATCTATGGACATGTTGAACATCATCATGATCTAGATCATTGTCTCCATTGCGGGCCATGAGACATGATCTCCTCAAGTTACCCCTAGGTGAGAAGGGGTAACAAGTCCTATGCTTAATAATGCATATCTAAAAAAAGGACTAAGGAATCAAAGAAAGAAAGAAAGAAAAATATCAAGTTAGAAACACCTTTAAACAATGAAGCACATCTTCATAAGAAGACCCTGTTGACCACCTATTTCAACTAGGTGTCAACGTCATGTACCATGAAGATATGTGCCTTGTGGTACCACAAGTTTCAAGACTTATGGCTCTGTAGCAATTTTGCCCCCAACACTTCTTTCTATGTACACGGAATGTCTGCTCCCTTGCGTGGGATAATTTTGTAATATGTTAGCATGGATCAATTTTTATTTAGTTGCCTAGGACTTTATCATTAGGGAAGTCCTTTCATCGAGTGTTTTTTTTCCTCAGGTAATTAATCTTGCTTTTTGACGATTTTAATTACCCTTGATTTTTTCACTCAATAATCCTCCAAAGTGGTGAAAGGCGTTTTAATGAGGGAGCCCATTGGGTGACTAAGGTCTAAAGATGTTGTAAATGACCATGCTAGACATCTCCTAGAGTCTTGCGGAATTCCGTTAAGTTTTTATAGGATTATTTAATAATTAAACTTTTCCGTAAATTATAAATTTTAATTATTTTTGATGAAAAATGTAAAAATTTGGTCCTTATGGATTTTTTATCGGGGTGTGAGTACTCAAATCAAATGGCTTATGACCCTCTACACCTTTGGACCAAATCTCAGCTCAATTGCACAAGTTTTGCTAGGTCATTGTCCATGAGGAGTCCAAGTCGGTCAAAAGTTAGCAAATAATTGGGTAAGGTAAAAAAGCCAAAAATTGTAAAAATGTCTAAAGTCATGAGAGAGAGTGGGGAAATGATTTCTAATGTATTTCCTAAGTTGGAAAAGTGAAAATCCACTTAGAAGACCCCCCCCCATGCTAAATCAACAACCAAAAGTGAGCCTCCCTAGTGAAAAGTGCGCCCCCCTTCCTCATGAACTTAGGGGAAAGTAAAAATTAAAAGTGAAAAAAGTGCCAAAACCCTAAGTGTGCCCTTCATACAACCTAACCTCATGTTTGAACAAGTGGAAAGGGGTTTTCCCCCTTCACATCTCACCCCTCAAACCCTAACTCACTTCAAAACCCTAAAAGTGCGCCCTCCTTGACTTGTTCTTTCTCTCTTGGATGGGTAACACTTGTAATTCATCCAAGAGGGGTATCTCCTCTCTCCCTCATATAAAAGGAAGCCCTCCCTCCTCATTTGGACATCATTTTTTCACAACAACTCTATTATGCCAAAATTTCTCTTCACTCTCTCTCATTCTCTCCCATTTTCTCTTGTAATTTTTGGTGCCATTTGGTAACCTTTCTTGGAGCAATAAAGTGAAGCTTTGGAGGATCTCTTGGTGTTCTCTTGGTGTTCTTGGTGCATTCTTGGTGCTTTTGGCTTCTCTTGTATGGTATTTTCTCTTGGTGAGGTAACATTGTAGATTTTGTTTATCTTTGTTCCACATTGTTTTACTTGAAGAACCCTAAGAAAAGTATTTTGCTAGGGATAAATCGGTAGTAGTATTGCTATAGGTTTATGTGATTTTTTTTTATTAGTGTTTGCAAAGTATTTTGCAGGTCTTTTAAAAGTGTTGTCGTCCTTATACACACCTACAAGCATGGAGAAGTCTCCAACTCACTTGGTGTGTCCTTGGAGGCACAAGCCTAAGTCCAAACCCACTGTCACCTCGACTTGGACTTCTTCCATCTAGGCTCACTCCTAGGGAAGCCAAGGGGGGTAGACCCTACTTAACTATGTTAAGTTGATTAAGTGATATAGGAGTTAATTTTAATTATTAAGTTAGGGAGACCTAACCTATATGACAAACAACAATGCAATGCAAAGCTTCAATGACAAACAAACTTCTTTACGTACAAACTCAATTAAGACTAGTGCCTAAAGATGGGTAAAATGGAGTCAATGAAAACTAAAGAACAAGTATACAATTAAATGAATTAATCACAATGAAATAAAGGATATAATCTACACTTTAAACAATATTGAAATGAGATATACAAATGAAATATGTTGAGAACAAATATACAATGGAACTAACAACTTAGATAAGTGCACAACTATACAAAAGAACTAAAGAATAAATAGATCCAATATACAATGGAGCATAAGATTATCCACAAAGAAAGTAACTTAAAATAACTTGGAAGCAATTGAGAGATGCACAACTTTGAAAGTAAAATGCCCAAATAGAGGTAGTGCGCAACCTTAGAGATATGTAACTTGAAAGTAGATGCGCCCAACTTAGTAAAGTAATTCGACTTGCAAAGTGGATGAATGCTTTGAAAAGTAAATTGCATGAAAGTAAACTTACACAACTTGTATTATGATGATTAAAACTGAAAAGTAAAGGTTGTGTAGGTAGGTTTTTAGAAGAGTTTTAAACCTTAGTTAAACTAGGTGAGGATGCAAGCCTAGATTATGTGTCTACCCCTAAACTCTTACCGCTTTGACCAAAATGATTGCTGGGTGCTCAAGAAGAAGGACAAGCAAGGCCCTTCCCTAGCTCCGCAGGTCAATCCAGAATGCTTGGGTGCTCAAGCAGGGAGGACACTGAGTGCTTTGAAGCCGTCCCCGACTTCCACCCCCTATAGCGTCCACAAGTCACCCTTTTTGATGGTGAAAGTTGCATCAGTTTGGGTGCCTAGTTAAACTAGATATGATTACTTTCCCAACAACAAATGAATTACTCCCCTAATTAATCTAGGTGTGGTTACTTCCCAAATAACAAATATATTAACAAATTATACAAGTTATACAAGCCTTACGATATTGCATGGATTGGCTAGGCCAAATCACTTTGCGAGGTGTAGGCAAAAAATGAATTAAAGCAAGTGAATTGACTTGGAAAAATAAAATAATTGCACCTAGCCTCACAACTTTGCCTTGAGGACAAGTGGGGCAAACAAGAAAGCATGTAAAGACTTAGCAACCTCAACAAAGGCACAAGGAGGAGGATGACAAACATACCAATTTTGTGCCAAAGTGGGTATGAAAATAAAAGATTAATTTTAAAACATAAAGCAAATAAACCTAGCCACACAACCTTGCCTTAAGGACAAGTGGGGCAAATAATAGATGCATAAAACTAATCCTAGCCTTACGATTTTGCATGGATTGGCAAGGCCCAATCACTTTGCAAGGTGTAGGCAAATTAATTACTAACAAAACAGAAAATTACTTTTAGAGGAGAAGGAAAGTCCAAGAGACTCTCCTGGGATGCTTACAATGCTGGAAAGAATTGAGAGAAGAAGGGGGTTTTGAAACCCCAACTTGGGAGACTCTTTTGGAGTGTTTTGAGTCCCAAAAGGGGCAGCACCTCCCCTTGTTTTGACGAGAATCTGCAAAAAACAACAAGCTAATGCTTGCTGGAAATGCTGCAAAAATACTTGAAAATGCTTAGTAATTTCTGTTAAGTACAAAACATAAATTTATATGTGAAAATCTGAAGAGTAAATGTATATTTTTATGCTATTTTCAGAACATGAAATGCCTCAAGTCTATAGAGAAAGATGAAGGAAAAGAACATAAATTTTTGGAGGCTTATGTTGGCCCAACAAGTAAATTTTCAGATCTGAAATCTACTTGTTTGAGCACCTTGGTGACCTGCAAATGGTGCCAAACTTGCTACAAACTAGTCAAGAGGTGAGTAAATCCAATAAACAAGTAAAATACTTTACTAATTCTATTAAAACTACCTCACTAAAACAAATAGAAATACTTCTACTTATTCTACCAAACAAAATACTTTGCTATTGATCTCTTAATCTAGGCAAGTAAACAAGCAAAAACATTAGAAACAAAACAATATCACCTCAATAATATTTTTTATAACATCAAGAAGACTCCCAATGCCAAGATGGTGTTCCTCCAAAGCTTCCTTTATTCATAAAAAAACTGCATGCAAATACTTGCGCAACAAAACTTGAAGAAATGGGAAAGAGAGAGAGAGGAGTGGGAGAGATTTGGGCATAGTGGAGTTGCTTTGAGAATCAATGTCAAAAGAGGAGGGGGTAGGCTTTGTTTTATACTTGGGAGAGGAGAGAGACCCCTATTGGATGAGCTCCAAGTGTCACTCACCCAAAAGAAATGATCATCTCAAGGAGGGGTGCTCTTTTAGGGTTTTGGTAGTGCTAGGGTTTGAGGGTTGAGTGTGGAGAGGGGGGAAACACCTTTTAACTCACCCAACCACTAAGTTAGAACGTTAGGGGGGCGCACTTAGGGTTTTAGGTGGGTTTGCTCTTTAATTTTATCTTTTGGCTAAGCCAACAACCAAGCGGGGCGCACTTAGGGTTTTAGGTGGGTTTGCTTTTTAATTTATCTTTTGGCTAAGCCAACCACCAAGGGGGGCACACTTTTCTTAGGGAGAAGGTGACTTGAGGTTGTGGCTAAGCAAGGGGGGTTGGTTTAAGTTAGAAAATCACTTTTTTAACTTAGGAAAAGGTTTAGGAAACCTTTCCCACTCTTTCTCATGACTTTTTCCTCATTTTACAATTTTTGACATTTTTACTTAGCCAAATTAAAACAATTAATTGCTGACTCAAGACTGACTTGGACTCCTCATGGACAATGACCTAACAAAACTTGTCCAATTGAGCTGAAACTTGGTCCAAGAGTGTAGGGGGTCTCTTGCCATTTGTTTTGAGTACTCATACCCCTATCAAAATCCCCTAGGACCAAATTTAATTAAAATGATCATTAAATGGGTAATTTTGATAAATTAAAAAAAACTATTTAAATTCGACGGAATTCCGCAAGACTCTAGAAGATGTCTAGCATGGTCATTTACAATATTCCTAGACCCTAGTCACCCATTGGGCTCGATCATTAGAACGCCTTTCACCACTTTGGAGGATTATTGTGAGTGAAAAACTCAAGGGTAATTAAAAATTACTCGAGGATTAAAAACACTCGATGAAAGGACTTCCCTAATGATAAAGTCCTTGGCAACTAACTAAAATATGACTCATGCTGACTCATTACATTATTATCCAATGCAGGGGAGTGGACTTTCCGATTACAAAAAGACGTGCCGGGGTCAAAAATTTCCTTGTAGAACCAGAAGTCTTAAAAAAAAGTTGTACTCCAAGGTACACAGCTTCATGGTACATGGAGTTGACCCCTAGTCGAAATAGGTGGTCAACAAAAATATCTCACCTTCTTGCCTCATTGTGTAGCAAGGGTTTATAGTTTTGAAGGTTGTCAAATCTTGGAGGAGGAACCCCAAAGGCTTAATTTCATTCCATATAATTTTCTATTTTAATTTCAGCCTTATATTTACTTATTTTCTGCTCATATTATCATTCAAATCTTGCTAAAAATTAAGTTCAGATTTTTTTTTGTAAATATTTTTGTACATATGATAACTCAAAACTAACATTTTGTGGTGATTTTTAGCATTTTCCAGCAAGCTTTCTTTGCTGTTTTATGTAGGTTTTCATCATAAAAAGAGGAGGTGTTGCCCAAAATAGGCTACTAAAATATCAAGACAACATCTACAAGCTTTGGTACAAAGCCTCTGTTTCTCTCTCTCACTTTCTAAAACTATTGTAAGGAGCCCAAGAGAGTCTCTTGGGCTTGCACTTTCTTTTTCTTTCCAAGTTTAAAATCTGTAAATTAATTTTAATTGTTTGCCCACACCTTGCATTGTGCTTGGCTCTGCCATCCTTGCAAAATCGTGCCGACTAAGATTATAATTTTTTTTCTTTAATTGATTTTGTCCACCTTTGCCACAAAATCGGAAGGCCTTGTCCTCCACCTTGTGCCAAAGTTGTGTGGTTAATTTGTTTAAGTTATTTATTTTAAAATAATTAATTTTTGTTTACCCACACCTTGTATGTGAGTGGCTATGCCATCCTGCAATATCATGATGGCTAGTGTATAAAAATTTCACTTGTGCAAAGTAAATAAAATTTACCTTGCTTTTGCCTCGTATTCCCTCCCCTTGCCACTTTGTGGAGCTTGGGTAATAAGAAAGAACAAAGGATTGAGTGGATAGTTTAATTAGGCACCCATTTCTGTTATTGTTGGCCACTAAAATAAGGTGACTTGCGGAGGCTAGAAGGGGTTGAAGTCGGGGATGGTTTCACGGCACTAAGTGTTCTCCTTGTTGAGCGCCCAAGTACTTTGGACTTGACCTGTGGAGCTAGGGGAGAACTTTGTTGTTCTTCTTATTGAGCACCCGACATTTCCTCTTGGCTAAGGGATAAGGACTTGGGGTAGTCACATAGCTTAGATTTGCAACCTTTCACATCTAAACCACTAAGCTAAAGATAAACTTAAAATTATCTAAAAACAACCTAAACACTTGTACAACATTTACATTTACTTGCAATTTATTTTCAAGTATTTACATTCCATTCATTCTTATGCAAGTTATTTTCATGTGTAAATATTTATATCGATTCATTTATAAGCATTCTTTATTCATTCATTGTTTTAAAGTAATTGTATAAAGTTATTTTTTAATTCATTGTGTAGATAGTTCTTAATTTGTTTTATTCTTGTAAATTTATCTTTCTTTTGTGTATATTGGAATAAGTAGAATTTGATAATCTTTAGGCACCGGTCTAATTGTGGTTTAATAAATAAAGGTTTGCTTGTCATTGAAAGATTGCATTTTGCATTGCTGCTTGTCATTGGATTTGGTAACGCTAATCAACAACTTAATTAACTCCTAGAACATTTAATAAACCTTCACATAGTTTAATAGGGTCTACCCCCCTTGGCTTCCCTAGGAGTGAGCGAGATGAAAGGAGTCCAGATTGAGGTGACAGTGGGTCTGGATTCAGGTTTGTGCCTTCAAGGACACACCAAGTGGGTTGGAGACTTCTTCACGTTTGTAGGTGTGTATAAGGACGACAACAGACCCCAAAGTTCACAATGCATTATGTGTATTGTGCTTGTCGAATGAGGCTAGAGGCTCATTGATAAATAGGCTTATGGTTTACCCTTAAGATCCCAAAGGGTGAGACCATAATAACCACTAAAATGGTTAACCATAAATAAAGGAGTGATCAAGCAGTCCCAAAGGTCTAATAAATCCCTCAAGTAGAGTTTACATTAAATACTCTCGTGGAGTATGTGCACAAACTCATTTTACTTATTTCCCTCACAAAGGATAAGTACAAAGAGGGGCCTAACAAGTGGGATGTGACCTTGATGATCTTGAGTTCGATTTTCCATTTGACTTATCTAATTCTAGGAGGGACATTTGAGGGGTCATTATGGAAGAGTGCTCAGTGAGTGATTGGTGGTGGTTTAGTATTTGTTTATACCTTCTGAATTTGATTCGCATCTGTTGATTTGCATCAACCTAGAGGGTGCAGATTTGGATGTAAAGAGTTGAGAATATGATGATAATGAGTGCTTCAGTGTTGTTTTGAGCTACATTCTTTTGCTCAAATGTTGTAATTTTGTTATTTGGGTATTGATATTTTGTAGACCACACTCCATAATATTTTATTTAATATATATGAATCTATAGTGTTTGTCACAGTTGGCATCATGGCATGTATGATGGTGATTATCTAGATAGAACTTTGCAATTTATGTGTAGATCTTGATTCTTGATCAATGAGCATTAATGTATGTATTTCACTTTATATTTCTTTTATGCCATATATTACATATGTTTGTGAAAATATGTGCGTTGTTGATTCCTTGATTCCCAAGATTTAGCCAGGGTGCCTCTCCTACACTTGAATTGCATCAATGCCCCCATTTCTAATGACATTGGCACTGTGTTTCATTATAAGGATTCTAGGCAACATGGGATTAATTTGAGTTCAATCCTAGGATGCGAGTCAGCTTTTGATGTCTTGATAATAAGTTGTCCATGTAGTTTATATTGATTTTGTTTTTTGCTTAGTGTTGAAAGGTGCTTAGTTTCTTTTGTGGTCTTGACTATATTCACCCCCCGGGGTTCCTTTAGAGTCTAGACCTCTGGTTGATGATCATTAGATTTAGGCATTCCATGTATAGATGGACAATATTTGGGAACATAATGAAAAAATGTCATTCAATCTTCTAATAATTATATTTTCGAAATATATGAAGTGATAAATTTTTATGTGTTCTGTTTCAGTTGGCTGCAGTTTATTGCACAAAGCATTAATAATTTGAATTTTGAATTGCAATATTTCTTAAGCATTGATCCTCAATAAAATGCTCTCTATGCAGGGAATTATGGTTTTTGCTTCTGTCATGGCTACATTGGGATTGTCAATCTTGCTAGAGTCTGTTCGACAGCTTATAGCCAAGGTACATATTTTGACCATGTTCCTCTTCACAACTAACATTTTATTAGCAGCGACATTTGATAATAGGTTCTCCATTTGTTTCTCATTTATTCTGTTATTTGAAATCTATATAAGCATCCATGATAAACTTTGTGCTTGTTTGGATCTTTGTTTTATGTTGCATCGACTATTTTTGGTCACCTATGAACATAATATAATTTCTTGTCTTTATGTGTTTTGTCTTTAAATGTACTTTTGTCTATATCTTGGGAGGTCTGTAGAAATTTTGAGAATCTCTAGTTTAATGCAAATTCAGAAATTTCACCTCACAAGGAGGTTTCCTGGAACTAGTCCCTATGAAATTTAGCTTTAAGGCTTGCTATCACAGGATTTGTACTTGTGCAAAGCTCAACAAAAGATCCCCAAATCTTGCGTAACTATGGAAGAATCTACCTCTGTCACTTAAGTAGAGACTTCCCATGTTTTAGTGATGAAATAGGTCCACCACAAGGGAGGCTTCCCTAGTGACCTCAAGGGATCAAATAGCAAGTTTAGTAGCCAAGCCAACCACCCCCTATCTTGATCATCGAATGGTTGGTCTAGGTTAGGGAAAGAAAAGAGGTTTGAGGATGATTTGGTACCTTCCAAGAACAAAAACACTTTGAAGTATATATATACAAGAACTTCAAAGCTAAAGTATGCAATAAAGACCTTTTTTGGACACTAGACAAGTTAGATTGCTATTGTTGTTGCAAATTGTAGCAGTAAACCAATCTTATATCCAATAAGTAATTTGCAACAACAACAATTGGAGCTCAGAAATGCCACAATCGACCATGAAAATTAAGCATATAAGTTTATAACCAATAAAATATTACCCAATTGTTAGAGGAAATTTCTAAGTGAGTTAGGCCACCTTTAGATGACTGTATGCAACAATTTAATGTGTTTTCAGATGGCTGTAGCAAACTTTTAGAACAAGAAGAAGAGATATAGTGAGTTTGCTAGGGTTAGAGTTAGTATAGTTAGTAGAATGCTTTAGAGTTTTGAGAGAGTTAGTTCATCAATCAATTAACCATAAGAGTGCTTTAAGACTAGTGCCTTTCTAGGATTATGAAGTCTTCCAATGCAACCAAGCTTGAAGGTTGATCTATTTGAAACCAATAGGTGGGATCTAAACCCTAAGGTGCAAGCACGTTTGGGCCTTAGGCTTTAGATATTGAGGAGAAGGACGTCTAGGGTGCAAGCACATTTGGGCCCTAGAAATCGTTCCTCCCTTCTTGTAGCTTCAAATAGACCAAAGATCAAATGTCTAGGGCTAAAATCCTAAAGTGCTAGCACTTTAGGGCTTTAGGATTTGTTATCGCACAATTAGTAGTTTGGGCAAAGCCCAACCCAAGAAACAAATGTGTGACACAACTGGAGACACCTATCACTATCACCTCAATAGATATCCCCCTCGTTTTAGTGAAGGACAAGTCCAACACAAGGGAGGGCTTCCTAGGTGACCCTAGGGGGATTGCAAGGGGAGAAGCAAGGAGCTAGAAGAACACCCCTATAGCTCAAGGTCTAAGATGAATTTGAGGCTCGAGGAGAGAGTCTTTGGAGCTGGTAAATGGTTGCCAAGGTTGTGTACCTGCAAAACAGTGTTAGACAAACCAAAACAAGACCAAATATGATGATATAAGTTTCAAGACAAGTGGGGAATCAACAAGAAACCTTGCTGTCCCAAAATTGCAGCGGTAAGGAAATATATATCAGCAATGAAAAAGTTATAACAACTGCAAATTAAACCATCAAAATCAAGTATATGATATTGGAAAATAAAACTTGTAACTAGTACACAATGTTCCAATGTTTAGACCAAAATTTTGATGACAATTGAGGGCTGTTGATGAGTGTTATCAGCAAGTATTTATGACAGCCCAATGGCTGTTGGAAACTTTTGCTAGAACAACAAGTTCTAGTCACTGAAATTAGCAAGTAAACCACCCAATCAATATCTTATTACCAATAGAACAATTATGGCAGCTTACAAGTAATTTTCAGCGGTAGAAAAGTTGGAAAAGAGTATGAAAGAGTGAGTTTGCTGCAGCCCTAATGGTTGTAGCTTAATGTTTATTACAGCAACACAATCAGTTAGCCAATCAAGATGCCCTTGGAGGACAAGAGAGCCAATAGCATATAGAATTTAGATCCAACCTTAAACAATTCATTCTCTTAAAATTCACGTTTACCAATGCAACAATATTCAATCTCCAATGCAATTAGTTCCTTATCTGTTGGGTTATGGAGTCTCTTGCTTAGACAACAATCTAGCCAACAAGGAGAATAAAATGTTTTCTTGAGAATTAAACCTTTATAAAACCAAAGAAAGCACAAAATCTCCAAATTGTCTAGCTTAGAGAAGATAAACCTTACAAATCTTCTAGGGGTGTAAACCTTCTTAATCCATAGAGAAGATAAACCTTAGCAAGGTCTTGCTACAAGGGTGTAAACCCTCTTACTCCTTGTAGCGATCCTTAAGCCTTTTCAATAGCAATAGAATAAAATTTCCTTGATGGAGGGTGTATGCCCTTATACTCCTCCTAGGGTTTGATTAATAACCTTGAAATTAAGAAAAAAACAGAAGATTGTAGAAATTCCTTACTTGTTCCAAGAGATAGCATGCAAAACCCTTATTTTATCAAAGAAATTCCATCAAATTGCCAAGAACAAGCATCCAAGAAAAGTTGCTTGCCTTTATTCCACCAATAGACAAGTCTAGCATCCATTTTTGCACAAGAGAGAAGAGATAGCGAATTGCCCAAAGAGGCCGAAATTTCAGTCCAAGAGTATGTAATTCTCAAGTGATAAGTTATGAAAATGAAAAGATATGGTCCTCTATTTATATGAATCCATCTAAATCAATTTGTCCACATAAAATTGTGAACAACAAATTAAAAGAGGGCCGGCCCCCTTTATTTTCTCTTACAACTTGCAAATATAAAAATTACATAAAGTAAAACCCTAAAAAGGGTGACATCATTCCCTAGAAGGGTGATGTGAGGCCTAAAAGTGAGACGTTGAGCCTCAAAATACAGATCGTTGGGCCTCCAAAGGTCATGTGCCAAGCTCTCATGTGCTAGAGTGTCATGCCATGTATCTCCTTCCTTCAAACCACATCACATCACCTTCGGAACCATCAAGCCCACCAAACCCTAGCCTCCAAATGACGTCAAGGCTTTAGAAAGTGACGTCCTAGGCCTCCAAAGGCCAACGTCCAGGTGCAAAGGGCTATGATGTCATCCTCAAATGCTGTCAAAGTGCCTCCAAATGCAACGTCGTCTATCCTTTGCACACAAAGGCTCTGGGGTGCGCTTCCCAGCCTATGGGGTATGGCATGCATCCTAGGGGTTTTCAACCCCCCATGAAGGTCAAAATGGCATAATTCCTCCATGGATAGATTTCATTGAGAAAGATCCTACAAAGACAAACAAGTACGACCTCCAAGGGTCCACAAGTCACATTTATCATGCCAAGTAAGCCACATTTAATAAAAGAACCACCCAAACATGTGCATTAAATCCCCCCTTTTCAGACTAAACAAATGCTCAAAGACCTTATAAAATTTTCCGAACTTAAGTATGGGAGGGTTGTCATGGTGCCCTATTGGGTAGACCAATCCCCAAGTCAAGGAGTGTTTCCCAAGAAGACCCTCTCTAAGTCATGTAATGAATATGAGGTGGATGGGGGCATGACTTTTGGGCATGGGGTTCTTGACATATCAAGGGCTCATATTGTCTCATCTATGGGTGCCTTTGTGGAGGGTGTGCTGCATCCTTCTTTTGCAATGCAACATTTTTCCAAGCCCTTTTATTTTCCATTAATTTATTATGGTCTGAACATTGAGTGCTATGTGCAAGGAAAGAAAATGAGCACCACAATGCCACTTGAAGTTAGAATACATTGAGTGCCATATGCACTGGAAATTAAAAACACTGCAAATGCATTCCCCCATAAAGCGGGACATTCATTAATTATTTGTTTCTTTAAAGGTCCTTGATTTTTATGAAGAAACATTTTATTTCTCTCAGGACCTTAGGGCGAGCATCTAGAAGGATAATTTATTGCCTTTAACTTTTGCCAGCTACAACACCTATGGGCCTTCAGCCCCTTCTTCCCATGAAATGAGGTACAAGCCCTTCTTGGGGTCAATGAACCCAAAGACCCAAAATATGAGGAAACGGTGTGGAAGAAGTGTGGAAAGTGGCAAGTATGAGTGGAATGGTATGATGACCCTTCAAGGAGACCCCCCAGTAGCAACCCTTTTCTCGAGGGTGAACCACTTACTAGGAAACCATTGAAGATTTTCCAGGTCCTATCAAGCTGCCAACTAGGTCTGTCTTTGACCTCAAGTTGGCTCTAAGTTTCAACTGTTAATGAAGGTTTTGCTACTGTTTTAGGACAGCCAATAGTTCAGGAACTTCTTGCTGATTTGTTACGGTTACATTCACAATTTTAGGTGCTCTAGCATGTAGTTTTAGTCACCAAGGGTTAGCACATGCATACTAAAATAAATGTAACACACCTAGAGATATTTACAATTGAAAATATAATAGTTCTACACTCTAACACATGAAATTGAACACAGGTATTTTTGGTCAACATGACCTTGGATAAAACCCCCCCGGGGAAAACCAGTTTGGAATATATGTCTAAATATGAGGAGAATGGATGGTGGAATACAACAAGTACAACATATAGATGAACCTGAAACAATAGCAACTTGATCCAAGCTGAAGTACAAGTCCAAATGTAGCAAAAGCGCCCTAGGATGGTGCGCCCCACAGAAATGCTGCCAAGACCACTGAAATGGAGCCAGATGCCAACTGGAAGCTCTGAACAGGAAACTCCTCCACAATACTCTGATACTGAAGTGTAGCCTCCCTCTGAAACAAATCTCACTGCAATCTGAGCTCTCTAAGACCTCCCCACTGCTGATGTGCCCTCCTCAACAATGGAAGCTCCTCAATAAATAAACAAGGCCCTAAGCCTGTTGGCTATCTCCATAGAAGGGAGTGCCCAAGATAGCCTCATCCAATGCAACAGACCTCATCTTTATGCTCTCTCTCAAACTCTCCAAGTTAGCAAATGAAAGAATGAGCTCCTCCTTGCCCTTTGCGCCCCTCTTGAACCTCCATAAGGAAACCTAAAATCTAGACCGTTGAGATCATCCCATCTCAAGTCTAATCAAAGGTTGAGATCTCTCCAAAAGAATCTCACTCAAAAACCCACTTTGGGTTAAGTTCCCTAAGTTCACTTTATGTTCCTAATTCACCCACAAAGTGAATTAATAGTCATTTTAGGCATAAATGACCAATTTCACTTTTGACTTAAATCTCCTAAGTCATAGTGAAATTAGACATAAAGTACAAGGCACAAAGTACATAGTACTTCCCACATTTGTTTAGGAGCTCACAAACACATGGGGAACACCTTCCAAGGTACATAATCTCAACACTCCCTCTTACCGAGGAAGGTGTTTTTCACCAAGCCCATCTTATCTTTGAAGTAGACATGTTAGCCCCTTGGCAGGGCCTTGGTGAGGATGTTTGCAATCTACTCGTCAGTCGATGTATACTGTAACTGCACTGTGCCTCTCTGAACCCAATCACGGATGAAGTGATACTTGATCTCAATGTGCTTCGACCGGTCATGGAAAACTGAATTCTCAGAGAGTTTGATACAACTCTGATTATCATAGTGTATGACGGTCGGTGGCATCTCCTGACCAAATAATTCTACCAGCTTCTCACTGTTATCGGACTAATCGGTAAATGCAGACATAAACAGATCTCCCTAGTTTCACCCCGAAACTAGAACAAAACAAGACAGTACACTACTCTTTCCTTAGATTTCAATTATCAAATGAGAAATGGATCTAGAACATATCTTTTAAATATCGAAGATCCGACTTCGCCAATGCAATCCAAGCTCCGTCACGAGGCTTATGGAGAAATATATGCAAAAGAACACAAGCCAACGAAGACAAGAATAACAGAGCCTACTTGATATGAAACTATGTATGTGATGTGATCAAGGAATCATACAATATGAAGCAAATAAGATTCATATAGGAAAGAAAAGTGCATCTGTATTAAATAATAGAAAGAGAGTTTTCAACCGAAGCCTTGATGTCGTAAGGTCCCTGTAACAACCCCACACTTCGTGCGAGAACTAAATAAATTTTCTTGTTCATGAGCCAGATTAGCTCTTCGATTTCCGGCTGAAATCCCGCTATTTGATCCTTAGGCCCTATGGAAACCCCACCAGCGTGAACATGCACAAGGCACGGGCTTCACCTATGCGACCACAGGTTGGAACCGCACGCTTATAAAAGGCGTTTTGCATTTCAGGACTTCGAGACTTCTGCATGCGAGTCAATCCTGACTCCTGTTTCCCCGAATCCCCGACCTTCGGTTTCTCTCCAAGGCCAAATCTATGGACCTGCGCTATCCCCTCGATCTACGACTGTGAACGTGTCACGATTTCGTGTATTGGGATAATGAACGTGATCCAGTTCTGACTCTCCGTTCCCCAAAATCCTGATCTCCATTAGCTCCTCCCTTAATCTTTCACCCATATGACTAGTCGCTACGACCTGGGGCTTATTCTCCGAACTCGTCGAGACTTCACGTTTCGCGAAGTTGGAACACAACCCAACGCCTATCATTCGAAAGCTCGATCCCCGAGCTCCCGATATCCCCTCGCCCAGATCAATGATCATGCCTCTACTGTGATCTGATGGTTCCGATCAAATCACGAGTTTGGGTCTCGCGAGTTCACAAAACTCTACCCTTTGACTTCCTTCAGTAGCGAGTCAGCGAAACGCTGATCCTTTGCCACATGTCCTCTGCTGGTGGACAGTTCCGATTACTTTGGGACTTTCAAGACTTTGACGAGTCCACTCTCCCGCCTACACAAGGGTTAAGATCGACGGTCAAGGTAGCTCCCGATGGATCCTGGGCTCTACGGTCCCGGTTCCATCGCTACTTGCAAAGACTGAAGGGCTTGAGGCGTTAATGCCTGTGCTCCTCTTCTAGATCCATTGGTCCTGACAGACCTGGGATACTTTCGAAAGGATCTCGTCCGCTCGTCTACCAAACGAAAGGATACTTCCTTTCGATAATTAGGCTCGCTATCCTTTCTGAACTTGGGTAACGAAATTCAACCTCTCGGAGCTTCCAACTCCCATGACTCCGAAACCTTAGGGAGCTAACTCCTTCTTGCACAGGGTTTCCAGACCCGGATCACACGAATCTTCAGAGGGTTCTTGGGCAATTATCCCTAATCTTAGTCAGGCTTCTGGATAAGGGCTTGGGTACTTTTCAAAGTCCCTAGGCTACTGACCTGAATGAAGTGCCTTCCTACTCACCAAGTTATGAGCTATGACACCGGGGCTGGGTAACCTTGTGGATTTACCGTAGCGGTAGCCATACCAAGGAGCTTACTCCGACTCTGAGACATGATGCCATTCCCTAAGGAAGGCGCTTTCAAGGGATTAAACCAAAACACCAAGAGAATCAGGGAGATGGGATGATTCTCAGTGGAACGGACTCATGCTTCGGACTTACTCAATTTATACAGAAACCAACTGTGGCATATAAGAATACACATGCATTCATTATTTCAAATCTAAATTACAAGGAAATCATAGCATACAGAAACCATTTATGGGCGTATAAACATGAGCATGTATCCATGATATTCAATTCAAAATACAAGGCATAAAACACTTATCAGAACCACAAGGCGTGATGCGACTGCTGAGAGGGGTGCTCGTTTCCACCTTACCATAGGCTCAGTCACTCCCAACGGATTTATCACTGGTCACCCCCGAGCTTAGACCACGATGCTCTGAGACTCAATCTCTTACTTCCAGTTCAACGGAAGTTGGGTACGAAGGTTACTCTCCTTCTCCCAATACAGGAATAGATGAGGACGAAGGTTGCTCTCCTTCTCCTAGCTCTGTCTCTATTCTGTGTGATCAGAACTCATTGTTTTTGTTTTCAATCCTTCCTTGGACCCGAGAGTTTCTGCTCTCGCCTCTGCACTCTCCGCAAGCTCTCCCTCTGTCCACCACACTTCCCTTCTTGCTGTTCGTGGTCAGGTCCGGAAGCCATACCGATGGGCAGTCTGCCCCATCCCTCATTAACTCTCGAGGAGGCCCTTCCCACCTACCAGCCTGACGGGAATTCATTCCTGATCAGAGGGTTGTTCTGAATTGAGCAACATTAACTCCAGCATGGCACTGGTTCGGTGGAAGTTAACGCAACCATTCCGGGTCCCTTCCACCACCTTTTAATTAGCCATCGTGGTGTCTTTTAGCACATCCCCTTCCCAGCAGTCATGCAACACATATTCATAACACAATTTACATTCATCGACCCTTTATACAAAGGTCCATCAAATCAAACATTCACACCTTTGAGTTTGCCATAGTTCCTGGCCAATATAGTTATATTTACAGACTGGGGGAAACAAGGTGTTACAATTCCCTCCCCCTTAAAGGAACATCGTCCTCGATGTTCTATCTATCAACATGACGTGTATGTACAGAAGTAAACAAAATCGGATATCCCTGTTTGATGGCATCTTCCATTTCCCATGTAGCTTCATCTGGGCCAAAGTGTTTCCACTGCACCTTGACCTGTGCAATGGTTCGGTTCCTGAGTGCGGTTTCCTTCCTGTCTAGTATGCATTGAGGTTCTGGCAGGAATTCTCCCTCCGGTTCCACCTAGATCATAGACCAGTCAATTATATGATTAGAATCATGTTCATATTTCTTCAACAATGAAACATGGAAAACATTATGTGCTTTTACTGTGGGAGGGAGTGCTAGCCTATAGGCTATAGGTCCCACTCTATTTAGAATTTCAAAGGGTCCACAATATCGAGGCGCCAACTTGGTACAAGCTCCCATCCTCGGGGAACTCTTCCTGGGCCTAACTCGGAGATAGACGTGGTCTCCCGTCTTGAATTCCCTGGGGGTTCTCTTCTCGTCGGCATAACTTTTTTGTCTGTTCTGAGCGATTTTCATATTTTGCTTTATCTGAATCACTTGTTGTTCCATTTCTTTCAACATGTCGGGTCCAATAGTAATTCTGTTTACGGGATTACTCCAACTGACCGGAGTGTTGCATGGCCTACTGTAGAGGACTTCGAAAGGGCTCATCTTTAGTGATTCTTGGTAGCCATTGTTGTAGGCAAACTCCACCAGTGGCAGGTAATCTTCCCACTTTTTAGGTTGATGCATTACATGCATCCTTAGCATGTCTTCTAATATTTGGTTCACTCTTTCCGTCTGTCCATCGGTTTGAGGATGATAGGCTGTGCTAAACAATAATTTGGTCTCCAGACCAACCATCAAGGATTTCCAAAAGTTTGAAGTAAATTTCGTGTCTCTGTCGGACACGATTTCCTTGGGCATGCCATGTAGTCTGAATATCTCTTTCATGAATATGTTGGCAATATTTATTGCCTTGCAAGTCGATTTGACGGGAATAAAGTGAGCGGACTTGCTTAATTTGTCCACCACTACCATGATGGCGTCATTCTGTCTGGTCGATGTTGGTAATTCGGTGATGAAATCCATGGAGATGGTTTCCCATTTCCATTTCGGGATTGGTAGAGGTTGTAATAATCCTGCTGGGTGTCGATGTTCTGCTTTAACTTGTTGGCATTCTATACATTTGGCTAAATACTCAGCTATGTCTTTCTTCAATCCAGGCCAATAGAATTGTTTCCTGGTGGCCGTGATCATCTTCTGGTATCCTGGGTGACCGATATATGGTCTTTTATGTAGTTCATCCATTATGAACCTCCAAGTCGTTACAATCTAGAATATACAATCTGTTTCTGTAAGTTAGCAGACCTCCATCTAGCATCTGGTAGCCTTCATACTTTAGCCCTGCGGGTTCTTGCTCCAGGTACAAGGTCACGCTCTGGAAGAATGTGTCTGTTTCTTGTGCATTCCTGACTCTTTCCTTGACATTCGTCTCGCAGGTGCTCACCGCTGCCAGGTCAATTGTTTTCATACTTCTGCTAAGGGCATCTGCCACCTTATTTTCCTTTCCTTTGATATGTTTGATTTCAAAATCGAACTCGCTAAGGAGGGCCATCCACCTAGCTTGTCTAGCATTGAGTTTTGGTTGGTCAAACAGATGTCGCAATCCACAGTGGTCTGTCATAAGTACAAATTTCCTACCCAGGAGGTAATGCCTCCACATTTTCAAGGCGTGCACTATGGCGGCCAGCTCTAGATCATGGGTCACATAGTTGACTTCGTGCTCATTCAATTTTCGGGATTCATAGCAGACTACGCTTCCTTCTTACATAAGGACTCCTCCGAGCCCTTCCTTGCAGGCATCTGTGCACACAAGGAAGTCATTTTCGGGATTGACGATCTTCAACACGGGTGCATGGGTCAGAAGGTATTTCAGGGATTGAAATCTTTCTTCACATTCTTGTGTCCACATGAATTTAGCTCCCTTCTTCTGGAGGGCAGTGATTGGACAACCAATCTTGGAGAATCCTTTTATAAATCTCCTATATTTTCCTGCTAAGCCCATAAAGGATCTGATATCCAAAACGTCCTTTGGGATAGGCCATTCCATGATAGACCTGATCTTGTCAGGGTCTACTGCTACCCCTTCTTCAGATATGACATGGCCCAAGTAATGTATTTGCTTCTGGAAAAAGTCACACTTGCTAAATTTGGCATAGAGCCGATGTTCTCTTAGCACTTGAAGCACAAGTCTAAGATGTTCCTCACGTTCCTCTCTATTCTTGGAGTAGATTAATATATCATCAATAAAAACCAGTACAAATTTGTCTAGGACTTTGTTGAGCACATTGATCATCAAGCACATAAAAGTGGCAGGGGCATTGGTTAATCCAAATGGTACTACCACAAACTCGTAGTGACCATATCTCGTCCTGAAGGCGGTTTTGTGGATGTCTTCATTCTTGATTCAGACTTGATGGTATCCAAATCTCAAGTCAATCTTTGAGAAGATGGAAGCACCTCCCAATTGATCGAACAAGTCATCGATCCTGGGTAAGGGGTACTTGTTCTTTATGGTTACCTTACTGAGTTGTCTATAATCTATGCACAGTGGGAGGGTACCATCTTTCTTCTTCACAAATAGGACTGGTGCTCCCCACGGAGACACGCTGGGCCGGATATAGCCTTTGTCCATCATTTCTTTTAGTTGTAATTTAAGCTCAACTAGCTTGGGTGTGCTCATCCTATAGGGTGTTCTAGATATTGGCACCGCTCCTGGTGCAAGTTCTATTGAGAAGTCAATGTCCCTTCTCGGAGGTAGACCTGGTACCTCTTCTGGAAACACATCTCTATATTCTCTTAGTATGGGGTGGTCTTCGAGGCTTGGTCTGTCATCCTCAATTGATTTCAACACATGTATCGCATATAGTGGACATCCCTTTCTGCAATACTTTCTCATTTGAAGGGCTGATATTCGTCTCACCGAGACAGGTTTCTGGATCCCTTGAAGGGTTATCTTTTTCCCTTTTTCACTTACACATTCTAAAGTTTTATGGTAACAGTCCAGTCTGGTTTTATATGCGGCTAGCTAGTCCATACCAATCAACAGGTCATACGATCCTAGGGGTAGTATGTTAAGGGTTGCTTGGGTGGGGAATCCACCCATGGTGAATTGCAAATTGGTATGACCTCCGCTACCTTTCTTTTGGTGCCAGTGGCTAACTGTACCAACCATGGCTTGGCATGTTTATGTGGCTGTAATTTACACTTATCAACAGCCTGAGGAGCTATATAACTCAAATTTGAACCAGGGTCAATTAGAATAGACACTAGATGGTTGGCGATCATACCTTCCATCTCCACCACTGAAGCTTGGTGGTCGGCTTGTTTATTATCCACGGCTGCATGAATTCGCGGCATACTCCTGGCCACGTCATTGACGGTGGTAGCTTCTTGGACGTTGTAAATTCTCCTATTGTTCTGTTGTCTATGCGGGCAGTCCCTCAATAGATGTTCTTCTCCACAACCCCAACATTTCAAGGGTTCTTTCTTTGGGTTATCAGTCTTTCCTGGGGTTGATCCAAAAGGTTTATTTCCGCTCTGGGAGGGGAAATTCTGCTGGTGTACACTTCGGGTCGGAAAGCTCATCCTTGAATCCGTCTTATAGTTTTTAAATCTTTGGGATTTAAACCCCTTTTTCTGGAATCCCGAACTATTCTTCTGCTTCCAGCCTTCGCGAGGTTCTGCCCGAAGCCCAAACTGTTCATAACAATATCTTGCCTTTCAGATAGTGTCTTCTAGGGTCCTTGGCTCGTCAAACTCAATCCTGTTCTGATAGTCCTTAGGTAGCCCACTTATGAATTGTTGCACCTTGGCCTTTTCTGCTTTTATGTAGGGTACGTACCTCAACAACTCAAGGAATCTGCTGACATATTCCTCTATAGTGAGTGGCCCCAGCTTGAGTTCATAGAATTCTTTAGTCTTTTCGTCGAAATACTTTTCTGACAGATACTTCTTCCTGAAGTATTTTTCAAACCATTCCCAAGCTAGGTCTTCTTCATGAATCCCTTTCACATTGTTAAGGTCTTCCCACCAAATGGAAGCCTTTCCATTTAGGTTGAAAGTGGCTACTCGGGCCTTCAAGTTTTCTGAGAAGTCATGGACTCTGAAATACTTCTTTAGTCCAGGCAGCCAAGCCTCCGCTTCCTCTCCCCTCTTTATCTCACCGTCGAAAGAGGGTGGTTTGGCCTTCTTGAATTCTTCGAGATTATAATTTTTGGAATGCTTTCGTTTCTTCCGTTTCCTTCGAGAATGTGGACTAGTTCTGCTACTAGAAGATCCCTCCGAGTCGCCAGTTTCCTTTCTAGAGGAATCGTCCGACGCTTGTCCCCTATCTCTGGGGTGGACCTTTCTTGAGGTGCTCTTCCTAGTGTGGCCACTTAAAAGACCACGTTTCCGTATCTCAGGTGGACTTCGACGACTCTTTGTCTGTCGTCGGTCCACGTGACTGGTGTCGGGTCCATGCTGCAGTTGTCTTTGTATGTCGGATAAACTCTGCAGCAAGACTGCATTAATTTCCGTTTGCTTCTCTTGCTCTTTTATCAATCTCTCGTTGTCGACCTTGCATTTTTGTAGTTCGGCCATGAGACTCCTCACAGTCTCAGCTAGATCCGGAGGGGTCTCTACCGCCCTCCTTTCGTCAGACTCTTCGTCTCTATTGTGGGAGCCATCCCCCACTTCGTGGCGCGTCACCATTCTATACGTCTGCAGCTTCCCGCGGTTGTCGTCCGCTTGCATGCAGACAAAATACTTGTTGTTAGCCAACATTATATTCGTTCACAATCAACACTTAATTCACATTTCTTAATTTCCTACACACACAGCAATAATGCATACACACACAGCAGTAGGTTGTCATTCTTTCTATAATAAAGGCTTAACCAACCTTTTAGGAAGGGAGTAAGGTAAGACGTTGCCTCTTAAATTGCTCGTCCATGAGCCCAAACAGGCAGAGTGCTGTAACCATGCTCTGATACCAATTTGTAACACCCCACTCTTCATGCGAGAACTAAATAAATTTTCTCATTCACGAGCCAGATTAGCTCTTCGATTTCCTACTGAAATCCCGCTATTTGATCCTCAGGCCCTATGGAAACCCCACTAGCGTGAACATGCACAAGGCACGAGCTTCACCTATGCGACCACAGGTTGGGACTACACGCCTATAAAAGGCGTTTCGCATTTCGGGACTTCTGCATGCGAGTCAATCCTGACTCCTGTTTCCCCGAATCCCCGACCTACTGTTTCTCTCCAAGGCCAAATCTATGGACCTGCGCTATCCCTTCGATCTACGGCTGTGAATGTGTCGCGATTTTGTGTATCGGGATAATGAACGTGATCCAGTTCTGACTCTCCGTTCCCCGAAATCTCGATCTCCATTAGTTCCTCCCTTAATCTTTCACCCATACGACTAGTCGCTACGACCTGGGGCTTATTCTCTGAAGTCGTCGGGACTTCACGTTTCGCGAAGTTGGAAAACAACCCAACGCCTATCATTTGAAAGCCCGATACCCGAACTCCCGATATCCCCTCGCCCAGATCAACGGTCATGGCTCTATTGTGATCTGATGGTTCAGATCAAATCACGAGTTCGAGTCTTGCGAGTTCACAAAACTCTACCCTTTGACTTCCTTCAGCAGTGAGTCAGTGAAACATTGATCCTTTGCCACGTGTCCTCTGCCGGTGGACAATTCCGATTACTTCGGGACTTTCAAGACTTTGACAAGTCCACTCTCCTGCCTACACAAGGGTTAAGATCGACGGTCAAGGTAGCTCTTAATGGATCCTGGGATCTACGGTCCTGGTTCCATCGCTACTTGCGAAGACTGAAGGGCTTGAGGCGTTAATGCCTGCGCTCCTCTTCTAGATTCATTGGTCTTGACAGATCTGGGATACTTTCGAAAGGATCTCGTCCACTCGTCTACCAAACGAAAGGATACTTCCTTCCAATAATTAGACTCGCTATCCTTTCTGAACTTGGGTAATGAAATTCAACCTCTTAGAGCTTCCAACTCCCACGACTCCGAAACCTTAGGGAGCTAACTCCTTGCACAGGGTTTCCAGACCCGGATCACACGAACCTTCAGAGGGTTCTTGGGCAATTATCCCTAATCTTAGTCGGGCTTCTGGATAAGGGCTTGGGTACTTTTCAAAGTCCCTAGGCTACTGACCTGAATGAAGTGCCTTCCTACTCACCAAGTTATGAGCTATGACACCGGGGCCGGGTAACCTTGTGGATTTACCGTAGCGGTAG
>ML793613.1:123621-142893 GCA_009831015.1 Picea engelmannii
CTCATAGAGAGATTTGCTCTAGATCCTAAAATCATGCATGATGACTAGGCTAGGCAATATTAACTAAATCATTAGTCATCACTTGAGGATATATTACTAATATCCTAAATGAATAATACAAATATAGGTGACAATTTAGACTTGGTGATTGGTAAAAGTAAGCCATAGGCTAACAATCATTTGTTGCCAATAAGGGGAACACACCAAATTGAATGCTAGCGCATTTGCATAGATGCAACGAGCTACATACTCATTAGCTACTTCTCTGCCCTGGTTATTGAATGCCGCTTCAAAGGTCCAAGAGTAGGCCTTTTATTAATTGTCACAGCTAGTCTAGATGGCAACAAAGGATTAGTTGTAGACCCTTGCACAGGGAGTTTTCCCTTAGCGAGTCTCCTATCAACAACATCTTGTAAAGATAAATAGAACTTGAGTTTTGCGGGACTCAAACCTGGCCTGGGTTTTCTATTTGGAAGATTTGGACCAGTGCATACTGACACCCCTGTTTTAGTCTCCCCAGTGAAATGGCCCTTCACCCTAGTGTATGAGCCATTTTTGACAAATCCGCATTCACTGCATCTCCATCTGTATGAACCACCCCCATGATTTTTTCCAATAATTTCCACATACTGCCATAAAGGAAATTTAGGATCTTTATTGACAAGAGATTCATGTGGTGCATTTGGCCCTTCACCTTGCTGATCTAGTGATGGTTCCATATCTATCACACTGTTTATATAATTAAATATAAATTATAAATTATAATTTATAATAATAAATACTAAATAGTAAATACATCATGGTAGTGACAAGTAAAACTTTAAATACTAAAAACAATGTAGAGTAGCAATCCTAAAAGACTAAATTTTTTAAATAATATAGAGAAGCAAGTAAAATATATGATATATCAGTTTTTACTACTGGAAAATTTCAAAATATGGTTATATCTACAAATTTAATTTTCTAATGTTATTATAAAGTTTATATTATAAACTTAATAAAATTAAATATAATAAATAAATATATATATTATTATTATAATACATATTTATATTTATAAATTCATTTTTTTATAAAGTTTATATAAACTTATATATAACTTTATAAGCTATATAGCTTTATATAAATTTTATAAAAAAATAAATTTATAAATATAAATATATATATTTATAAATTTAATTTTTTTATAAAGTTCATATATAGATTTTATATAAAATTTATAAAAATTTAAATTTATAAAAATTTAAATTTATAAATATAAATATGTATTAAAATAATAATACAAATTATCACGCGAGTACGATTGCCGATTTCCCCAGTAAAAAAAATAAAAAATAAATAATAATACAAATTTATATTTATAATTTTTTTTTTAATAAAGTTTATATAAATATTAAAACTTATATATAAGTTGTATAAAAACTTAAAAAAAAATTAAATTAACTAAGTTACTAACTAACTTAAAATTAAACCTATATATAAGTTGTATAGCTAAAAAAATTAACTAGGTTACTAACTTTACTAGCTTACCACGATAATGTAAAATTAAATTTATAAATATAAATATATATTTATATTTATAAATTTAATTTTACATTATCGTGGTAACCTAGTAAAGTTAAAGTTAGTAACCTATTTAATTTAATCTGTATTATAGATTGTAGAAAGTTAATAAAACTTAATAAAATTAAAAAAACTTAATAAAATTATCAAATTTAAAAATTTAATAAAATTTAAAAACTTATCAAATTTAAAAATTTAATAAAATTAAAAAACTTATCAAATTAAAAAACTTAATAAAATTAAAAAAGACGTGAATAATAAAACTTAAGCTAAACTTAATAGAATTAAAATACTTGATAAAATTAAAATATTTCACCAACCTGAAGCCCGTAGCCGATTCACCGAATTCTGTGTCGCTGGCTGCTGAATTCCTTGTCGCTAGCTGCCGAATTCCTGAAAACCCGATTTAAGTTGATATCCTTGCCCTCTTATGCACTCATTCTTGAAGCACTCGCCCTCTTACACACTCGCCGTCTTACGCACTCAGAATCTCTTGAAACCGACGCTCTGAACAGTCACAGTTCCCTATTAATGGGGTAGCAATCATATTATAGTGGGACAGGGTGCCAAAACCCTAAAGGAACCTGCCAAAACCCTAAACTTTATTTCGGGATCCGTGCGTGGTCGGGTTTTCAGTCGCTGGGTTCGCCTCCAAAACGTAGGATCCCCAACCTTTTGCACTGACTCCAAACACAACATACAGTTCCATTTTTTTTTGAAACGCCCTCTTGCCAGATCCCACGTGGATCCAGATGGTTCCGGATCCAGATCCGAATCCGAACCGTGGATCCGCGGATCCTGAGTTTGACCCCGTCGTTTCCAGTAACGTAGGGTTACAGAAAGATAATTATGTTATCTAGATGAACCGTGGTAGTTTATGTGATCTAGATGCATTGCAGTTTTTAAAGTTAATGCAGAGCAATGGTATCCTTTTGCATTGTTTATGTGTTTGAAGCTATAATATAGCAGTTCATTTAGAAAGTGAGAGTATCCAAGAGAAACTAATTAGGAATTTCCAGAAAGCATGTGAATGTCCAAAGGAGAATCCTGTACAAACAAATTATAGGAGCAGTTTCTAAGTGGAGAGATTGTTTTTACCTTCTTAATTACACTGCCTTATGCATTTCCATAGAAACTAAACAATTCTTTAGTAATAACACAAATCCAATGTCTTTTGATGATGCCTATGATTACAATTAGCAGTTACATTCCAACTATAGTGATAGAAAGTATGTTTGCACGACCCTTACCCTAGATGCACAATAATCCCATTTTCAACTCCAAACACATGGCATTTGAAAGCAAGTTGAGACGATGGCCACTAACTTGAAAGTCTCTCTCTCTCCTCTCTTTTTAGCACATAGGATTCTAGGAAAGCAAAGTGATTAGTAGATGGCTTGGTATCTGCACCACTTCAATTTAGGTGTTCAAATTCACAAGCAATAGATGTCCACAAGATTAAGAACTTTGTCTTTGTTATCACATAGATTGTAGGTTGGGCAAATCCCGACCCAATCTACAAAAGTGGGACAACTGTAGGAGTATCTACCCACTGTCACCTCAGATAGACACTTCACTCACTTTAGCGATGATGAAAACCATCACAAGGGGGGAATCCCGATGACCCTAGGGGGATTTGGAGGGAAAGTGATATGATGGAAGATGAAACCCCTATAAGTCAAAGTAAGAAGTGGAAAATGGCTTGGGTAAGAGTCTTGTTGGTAAGGGTAGGTTGTCATAGTGAAGTGTACCTGCAAAAGAGTATTATACTCGTCCGAGACAAGACAAAATATGCATATACAAGCCAAATAATCAAATGGATCAGAAAGTGAAGCTTGTTGTCCTATATTGCAACAGTAAACAAGAATATATATCAACAAGGAAAAATGTTGTTAACTGTAGAAATAACCATCCAAAGCACAAAATAATTATTGGACAATGAAGCACTAAACAAGCAGATACTTTTCCAATACTTGAGCATAAACTTTGATGATTAAAGCGGGCTGCTAAATGATGTTTTTAGAGATGTATTAGAGCAACCGATTGGTTGTAGAAAAAGATTGCTACAACAGCAAGATCCAACCACCAAAATTCACAAGTAAACCACTCAAACGATGCACAATGATTAATAGATAATTATGGCAGCTTCCAAGCAAATTTTATCGGTGGAAAGTGAGTAAAAGAAAGAGTTTAAATGAGTTTGTTGCAGACCTAATGGCTGTAGCATTTAACTGATTATAACCAGAGAACTACTAAGCCAACCTAGATGCCTTAGTGGCTTAAGCAAGCTTAAGACACCAAGAAAATATTCCAACTTGAACAATTTCAATATCTCTCAAAATCACGCATATCAATGCAAGCATTTTATTTGTCCAATGCAAGTTTAGATTAGTGCCTTGTTAATAGCTTATGTAGTCTTCTTGTATGAATTTAGGTCCACCACTTCTCTAGGGGTGTAATCCCTTTTACTCCCTAGAGCAAGTAGATTTAACAAGGTAAATCTTGGAGGATGTAATCCCTTTTACTCCTCCTAGCAACCTTTGCAATAGCTTATTCAATTAACAACAATGATAAACTTGGTGGAGGGTGTATGCCATTATACTCCAAGGATTTCAATCAATAACAACCTTGAAACAAGAAAGAAAGAACCAACAACATGTCGAAATTTCTTATCAATTCCAAGAAACATGCAAGATAAACCCTTATCTACCAAGATATTTTCATCGCCATAGCAAAAGAATAACCTCCAAGAGATAACGCACCACTTAGCTCCACTAGGCAAGTATTAACCATAGTATTTAAGAGAGAGAAATGAATTTTGTCCAAGAGGGGCGAAAATTTCAGCCAAGTAGCTCTTCTCAAGTGAGAGAGTTCTAATAAAAATGAAATGAAATGATCTTAGTTTATACAAGACCTCAATAATATGTTTGTCTACATAATTTTAGGGTAAACCACAAAACAAGGGGGCCACCCCCTTAATTTTTCCCCTTTACAAAAGCAACTTAATTTTAGCACAAAGAAACCCTAAAAAGATGGCATCAAGCCTTTAGAGGGTGATGTCTTGGCACTTCTAGGAAGTCGTTGAACTTGGAGAGGAAATCGTGGGGCCTCCAAAGGCCATCCTTTCATGATGCAAGGGATTCTCTCCATCATAACTTGCCAATACTCCACCAACTCATCACCACCACCATCATGTAGAAATTATGAGGTCCTATGAGGATGCCATCTAGGTTTGTCTTTGACCTCAAGATGGCTCTAAGTTTTATCTTCAAGACTGTCCTTTGCTGTTGTTTTAGGACAACAAACAGTCAAGTACTTTCTGCTCATCGTTTTGATGGTTAGGTGTCCTTTTGAGGTGCTGTAAGTGTTTTATTATCCCAATGTTAGCACATGCAATATACTCAAAACAAATAACACTACCTCCTAGATCTTTACAACTTTAAATTCTGATTTACAATTCTAAGCATGCATGAAATGAACAAAGTATTTTTGGTCAACATGACCCTGGATAAGACCCCCCCAGGGAAAACCAGTTTGGAATGTAAGTATATATATGTGGAGAATAGAAGGTGGAATACAACAAGTACATGAAACAAATGAACCTGATACAATAGCAGCTTGTTTCAAGCTGCAACACAAGTCCAAGAGTGAAAGATGTGCCCAACCATGGCACACCCTCCTCAAATATTGCTCTATTCAATGAAACAAAGCGCCCTTGCTCCATGAAGCTCTGATGGATAAACCCTTGCATACAACTCTGAATATGTGAGCTACATCTCCACTGAAACTATCCTCAAAGCAATCTGACCACTGCAATACCTCCCTTCTATAAGTGCACCCTCCTTCTCAAGTGCGCCCTCCTCCAAGCAAGAACAACAACCACACATAAGTTGGTCCCTAAGCCTTCATGAGCCCTCCATGAAAGGAGGCACCCAAGCTCTCCTCTCCCAATGATTCCATTCTCATCCTTTTGCCCTTCTCCAAACTCTCTTGGTGAACATACAAGTGAATGAGCCTCTCCTTGCCCTATGCGCCCCTCTTAAGGAAACATAAGGAAACCTAAAAGTTGGGTGGATGAGATCATCTTATCCCATCTCTAATCAATGGTTGAGATTTATCCCAAATAATCTCAACTCAAAACCCACTTTATTCAAGTTTCCATAGTTTCATTTTATGTCCCTCAATTCACCCACAAAGTGAATTAATAGTCATTTTGGGCTAAAATGACCAAATTTCACTTTTGACTTAAATATCCTAAGACAAAGTGAAATTAGACATAAAGTACATGGTACATAGTACAAAGTATTTCCCACTTGTGTTTAGAGGCTCACAAACACAATGGGACCACTTTCCAAGGTACCCAAATCTCAACACTCCCTCTTATCGAGGAAAGTGCCCTTCACACCCAATCTCATCCCTGCAGTGGACATGGTTGCCTACTGGAAAATACTTGGTGAGTATGGCTGTACCCCGATCAATGAAAGTAGTCTCTAACACAGATCTTCTCAATCTGCATGATCTATAGATGGAAGTGCATCTCCACCTATCCAAGATCACCTAAATCTTGGAATCAAACCAAAGATCTCAACCTTGGTCTCCCACCAAGGATTTCTATCTCCTGGCATATCACCAACGATCACTACTCCCGGCATATCACCAAGAGTCACTCTCTTGGCATCTCACCAAGAGTCTCCCCCTCTTGGTATCTCACCAAGAGTACCTGTATCTCGACATCTCACTAAGATCCTCAAATTGGCCTCTCACCAAGTGACTTCCACCTAAAGTGGATCTAGAACCTGATCTTCCCGCCTCCATAGCCAGGTGAGGCTCAAGCCTCTATGGTGCCCTGCTCCTCCTCCTCATCAATATCTGATGCTCTGAAGCCCATGAACCAACCCTCTGTCTCGACAACTCTGAAACTGAAGCTGTCCCGGGTGGACCACTCACCCCTGATGATGGTGTCCATGAAAATTGAGTCTGATCTCCCTTTGAATCACTACTATGAGTCAATAGGTCCTCCTCAACTCTGTCTCCCCACCTGACACTGGATGGTGTAACAACTGACAAGGAACTGGCGAACGCACACTCCCTCTCATACTTAGCAATGAACTCAATCTCCTCTATTGTCGCTGCAGTTTCATCCTGTTGCTTCTTCTTCTTCTTGGGACATTATCCTGCATAGTGACCCATCTCTCCACAAGCAAAGCATCTCACTATGCTCATGTCTCTCTCCTGCCCATCGCCACTTTGCTGTGGTTTGTCCCCTCCCTTGGGACCCTATCTAGCACCTCTGCCAGTCTTCTTCTTACTCTTAGTCCACAGAGCAAGGTCCTCATCACCCTGGGTAATCTGTCGTTGTCCTGAGGACTCTGAGGCGAGTCTCGTCTCCTCCTAAACAAAATTATCCCAAAGTCTCTCCCAAGTAGGCATAACCTCTCGGACAACTATGCCTCGAACAAATGGGCCCCATGGTTTGGTAAATCTGTTTAAGGCTATCCTCACCATAAAGCCTAGGTCCACTATCTCTCTGACGACTGCAAGCTCATCTCTAATCTCAGTGAATCTGCGAAGGAATGATGTAACCGACTCGGAATCGAACATCTTAATGCTCCTGAGCCTGTCCTGCAGAACCATCTTCCGGTTCTGGTTAGAACTCTGGTAAAGCTTGCATAAAGAATCCCATATCTCAAATGCATAGTCTTTACCAGTCAAATGTGAAATGACGTGGTCTCTCGCCCTGTCACAAATAGTCTTTTTCTCCTTGTTGTTATTCTTCCTGAACTCTGCCACCATGACGAGAGTAGTAACAGGAGGAACAACAATGAGAGCCTCAACTATATCCCATAGTTCGAGGTCCTCTAAGATGAAAATGATCCTGGTCTTCCAAGGGGACCAATTGCTAGCTCCATCTAGCCTATCCTCTTCCCGCATTTGGGACACCGACATGGTTGTCTAATAAAACTCACACTGATGCTAAAACAACACAAGAGTACTGCCTCACTCCCGTCAACACAGGTGTGAAAATAGGCAGTAACACCACAACCTCACTCCTAGCAAATAGGTGTGAAAAGAGGTTGTAAAATACAACCTCACTCTTGTCCACACAGGTGTGAAAAGAGGCTTTCCAAATCATCCTCACTCCTATCCAAATAGGTGTGAAAAGAGGCTGAAAACACAAGTCCAAAACAATCCTACAGGTTGTCCAACAAATCTTCCCACAAGCTGTCCACAAACATTGCCAACAAGCTATCCAAAAATCGACTAACAAGCTATCCCAAAACTGCCCTGAACTGTCCAACAAAACTGTCCACTCAATGCTAAAAAATCAGCAAGTCTAAGACACCATTGGATCTGATACCATGTAGAAATTATGAGGTCCTATGAGGCTGCCATCTAGGTCTGTCTTTTACCTCAAGATGGCTCTAAGTTTTATTTTCAAGATTGTCCTTTGCTGCTGTTTTAGGACAACAAACATTGAAGTATTTTATGCTCAGTTTTGATGGTTAAGTGTCCTTTTGAGGTGCCCTTGCAAGTGTTTTATTATCCCAATGTTAGCACATGAAATATACTCAAAACAAATAACACTACCTCCTATATCTTTACAACTTTAAATGCTGATTTACAATTCTAAGCATGCACGAAATGAAGAAAGTATTTTTGGTCAACATGACATTGGATAAAACCCCCCCCAGGGAAAACCATTTTGGAATGGAAATATATATATATGTGGAGAATAGAAGGTGGAATACAACAAGTACATGAAACAAATGAAACTGATATAATAGCAGCTTGTCTCAAGCTGCAACACAAGTCAAAGAGTGAAAGATGCAGCCAAGCATGGTGCGCCCTCCTCAAATATTGCTCTATCCAATGAAATGAAGCGCCCTTGCTCCCTGAAGCTCTGATGGATAAACCCTTGCACACAACTCTGAATATGTGAGCTACCTCTCCACTGAAACTTTCCTCAAAGCAATCTGACCATTGCAAGACCTCCCTACTATAAGTGCACCCTCCTCCTCAAGTGCGCCCTCTCCAAGCAAGAACAACAACCACAAATAAGTTGGGCCCTAAGCCTTCATGATCCTTCCATGAAAGGAGGTGCCCAAGCTCTCCTCTCCCAATGCTTCCATTCTCATCCTCTTTCCCTTCTCCAAACTCTCTTGGTGAACATGCAAGTGAATGAGCCTCTCCTTGCTCTATGCGCCCCTTTTAAGGAAACACAAGGAAACCTAAAAATTGGGTGGATGAGATCATCTTATCCGATCTCTAGTCAATGGTTGAGATCTCTCCAAAAGAATCTCAACTCAAAACCCACTTTACTCAAGTTTCCATAGTTTCACTTTATGTCCCTCAATTCACCCACAAAGTGAATTAATAGTCATTTTAGGCTAAAATGACCAAATTTCACTTTTGACTGAAATCTCCTAAGTCAAAGTGAAATTAGACATAAAGTACATGGTACATAGTACAAAGTATTTCCCACTTGTGTTTAGAGGCTCACAAACACAAGGGGACCACTTTCCAAGGTACCCAAATCTCAACACATCAAACCCTAGCCCTAGTCAAGACGTCAAGCCCAAGAGGTATGGTGTAAGGCCTCCTAAAGAAAGTCGTTGGGCTAGAAAGGGCTAGGTGTCAACCTCCAAGGTCTCCTCTCTTGCCTCCAAAGGAAACATCCATCATTTGTCTTTCCCCAAGGTCTGGGTCATGGTAGCCATCCATGGGATTTATGCCCCCAAGAAGGCCCAAGCTAGGCTTGTGTTGAACCTCTATTGTGCTTCCCCCCTTTTTTCTATTTTTCCCGTTTCTTTTCTTACCTCTTCTTTTTTTCCCTTTCTATACTTTCCCTCTCCCCATTTCTTTTTTCCCTTCTTATTCCTTTTCTTGGTTTTGATAAAACTACCATACTTAGTCATTTTTTTTATGTTCACGGACTTTCAGACTCGCAGACCTTCGCACTTGTATTATCTTCCATTTACCCATGTATAAGTTCGTCCAACACTTAGATTATTTTTTCACCACAGAGTTTCAGAGCTATGTGATGCACCTCCACTCTCTCCACTGTTTGCCCGACATTTTCCAACACTTATCCATTTCATATGCTCGGACTTTCGGACTCGCGAACCTTAGGATTTGTGGACCTGCCTTTTCATACTATTCACCCACCCCGATTCTCCGCCATTACTTGTCCTTTCACATTTTTCGATGTCACATTTATTATTATCCCTACGAACTCAACTACTAAATTTATTGTTGAAGTGGTCGTTAACTAATGATGCTTATACCGAGGCTAGTGATATTTATTTTGAGTTAATGCTTTCGTAAAAAGAAATCTAACTCAAATTCATTTTACTATGTGTTAACGATAATTCTTGTCTTGGGCTCAAGAGCATCCAGGTCTGCAGGTTGCACAGGAAGCGCCCAAGCACAACGCGAAAGGACCTCTGTTCCGGTTACGAGTCAAGCGAGCGGGCTAAGTTTTGCTGTCAGCGGCCGAGATCCATCCACAAAGAAAATCGACGGTCATCGGGTTTTCGGGGATGTCAAGTTGCCTGGGATTTAGCACGAGGGAGGTCCAATGGTTCAAAGCAGACTTGGGTCATCAAATAAAATTGGGACAGGTGGCAGCCTGTAGACATATCGCGGATCGGGGTTTCGGGGAGCAGGGAGCTCTCAACTCATTACACTTGGAAGTGCCGATCAGCGAAACGCCGAAAGTGCCTTTAGCGCCGAGCCCAGGGTCTCAGCACCAGGTCATATCAAGCGAGAGGGTGAAAGGGGGACAACCTCTTTATAATAGTAAATAATATCTGGGCCGTCCATCTGAAGGACGCACGACACGTATCTACGCCATGTCGGCATTCGGGAGTTCACGCGGTAAGATCTCCTCGTCGCTTCACCTCTCGAAACCCCGAATCCCGAAGCTCTGAAAGCACCCAGAGTCAGGCCCATGGTTTTGACGCCTGGTCATCAAGAAGGAGGCCTGGAGGAGGGGCGTTTATGCTTGTCATTTGGCCACTCGGGCCCTGAAGCGTTGAGCTAAATATCAGAAGGAAGGCATTGTGATGCTCCAGATGCCGATTCGACGTGAGCTAAATCCCAGTAGCTGTTGGATATTAATGAAGAAAAGAGAGGGTGGCTCAAACCTCACCTCGCTCATTTATTGCAGAGTATGGAGGTCCCGACCGAAAGTCTGCTCGGGAGGGTCCCCTGTACCATTTCTCCTCAGGGAAGCCACGCCGAGTCTTCAATTCGCCAGAAGAACCTGCACACACCAAGTCAACATTCAAAGGGTTCAACTACCTCTGGCGCGAGCCATGTCGAATTAAGGTAGCGTATGTCAGAGAAATGCAGGCCAGATTTGATTGAGGTGACGCCATCCATTGAAAGTTCTGAGACGCATCTGTTGGGCGAAAGGAAGGGAAGAGTATATGTAGGTGTTTTCACCATTTTTGTATCCATCGATGGTAGAGCAGAGCTCCCTACTGTAAAGTTTTAATGATCATTCTAGTTCTATGGTTATGCATCTGTGTTTGAGATTTCTTGTTTTATGACAAACAATTTTCTTGCTCTGTCTATGTTTTCATCTCATACCAGAGAGTTCATGATCGAATGATTCGCATGAATTGTTACAGTTGTGTTATGATAAAGGATTTGTCGTTTCATTATTGTATTCCATGGTCTTCTGTGTTTGAATATAAGAGGGTCTTGTGTTTGGGCACTTTTTTCTCCAGTCTGCTAGGAACCTGATGTTTATGACAGACTCTCGTACTCTTCTCATACAAGTCTTCCCCCCTGCTCACCCTTATTACAACTCACTGTATGAAGTTTATCTAAGACCTCACTTTCCCATGCATGCCTGGCCTAGTTTCAGAGTTGAGACGATATTGTTCTGAGTTTACTTCCATCTGATCATCCCTTTATAAACAAATCGTGACATAAACTGATGGGCGTCGGGCTCTGCTCCTGCTAGCAATCCAGGAGTGACTTCCGTCGCCAACATTTCTGGCGCCGTTGCCGGGGACGAAGTTGAATATTTTCCCTGGGAAGAATGACATTGAGCCTCTGATTCTGAAGGTGCATCGGACACCAGAGCCCTTAAAGATTGCTATTGTGCACCTGGCGACTCCACTGTGGCGAATCCATTGTTTCCACATCACTGTTTCAGCTGTAGCTATTGTTAGCACACCTGAAAGCTGACCCAGAGGAGCTTTCTCGAGAAGGTTTCAACGGCTGCTTTCTCAGCCTGAGAAGCTTCCTAGGGTAACGACAACGTTAAGATCTGGCCTTTGATGGTGAACAAGGACTGGGCATATTTGAATCTGTGCATCTTTCACCTAGCGACTCCATGATTTGAGGATCGATTGGCGACTCCACTGGTTCATATGGAGAAAATCCTTGCTCCCAGGTTTGCTCCTTTTAATTTTTCTGCTATTCCTGGTTTTCCTAATGTTGTCCCCTCTCCGAATGGATGGGGTGATTATTTGCCCATATTTGGAAAATGTGAAGAGGACAACCCTGCTCAACACCTCAGTGAGTTTCATGAACTTATGCGTCAGTGGGAGATACATCATGAGGATGTATTACTGAAGATGTTCATGTTCTCATTAGCAGGGGATGCGCGTAGATGGTATCATTCTTTACCCCCTGCTAGCATTTCTTCACTTAGTGAGTTCCATGCAGCTTTCACCGCTTACTGTCAGAAGTTGTATCCCTCTGAGTTGATTTTTCATAAATGTTGTGAGGGATACTACACCAAATGTATACAAGATAAAGCCGTCTTTTATGAAGACTATGAGGATGATCCTGATGACCTGGATCAGGAATCAGTCCTTTCTCCTCCCCATCCGTCTATTTCGGGTGAAGTTATGGAGCTGATAAAATCTATCAATGCTAGACTTGACAGGTGGGAAGATGAACAATGCGCTGAGGATTTCCCATCCTTTGAAGCAGAGGCCCTTAGTAGCTCTACTGAGGGTGATTACGGAAAAAGCTTTCCCACGGGTCCTGTTTATGGTCATTATGAATCTGACCCATGGGAGAGCCAAGAAGAAGAAATCCTCCCAGATATGATCATGTCTGATGAAGGCTGTGATGATGAGGGCTGTAAGGATAGAAGACTGGGGGAGGAAGTTGCTCTGAGTGAACTAATGGAACAGGCGATATCTCTCATTGCCCAACATGCAAGGTTAAAATCTGAGGACAATGAGGAGGATTTTCTGGTCTCTAAGGCAGATGTTCTAGATGGCTCTCTTGAGGAGAATATTGAAGATCTCGTAAGCGCATTAACATCTGTCCTCAATGAGCTTGCTGTCTCAGAACAAAACGATGAAGTGGTAGTTGTGGAAGAGGATTGTTCTCTTTTTCTTCACAAGATCTCTCATTATGTGTTTACATTCGGGGTCGAAACGGAGGAGCGGGGGATAGTTCCACTTCTACAAGTTGGAGAAGCTCTGTTCCCCCCCGACTTTGATTATTATCTGGAAGAGGAGCAACAGAAACCCACATCACCTTTTGCTGATCAGAGCAGCCAGCCCACTTATGACAATTACGGATCAGAGTCTGAGCTCGATATGCTGGATTTCCAAGAGCAGGTCACAGACCCTTTCCCTCTGCTCACTAGGGAAAATTATCACGAGGAAATCAGCCATCTCAGTCTTTCAGGAGACGCTGAGCAGTACGAGGAAGTGCATAATTTACCCAAGGGGTCTGTTTATGATGAATACGAATCTGACCCGGGGGAGACCCAAGAAGAGGAAAAAGAATCAGAGGAGCAGTCTTCCCTTTGTTCAGAGCCAGTCAGTGAGCAGCCACCACCTGAGATCAGCAAGCCTACTTCAGTTATTCACCCACTTGTGCTTATCAGATATATTCGGCCGCGGGTGAACAATTGTGTAGTAG
Source organism: Picea engelmannii (assembly GCA_009831015.1). Classification (NCBI taxonomy): domain Eukaryota; kingdom Viridiplantae; phylum Streptophyta; class Pinopsida; order Pinales; family Pinaceae; genus Picea; species Picea engelmannii. The sequence goes on from ML793613.1 coordinate 137,086, forward strand.
AGGAGGCTGCTTGTCGCCCATTTCCTGGAAGTGGTCGCTCATTCGATGACCCTGTCAACAAATACATGGAGTGGCATTTCCCTTATGCTTTGGAGCCGCCATATCCCATCTCAACTTCAGCTTGTAAGGAGAAGTTGAAGAGTGTAACCGTTCTGCTGTGACGGTTACATCAACTGTTTGTGATCAATGACAGAAGGCAAGAGCTTCCCTTAAGGAAGTTACTTGATTGGCTGTGGTGGAAGTCTGCTTTCACCTAGCCCCATTTAAAGTGTTTTATTAGTTTAGGACTGTATATAAATAAGCTCCTTTGAGCATGTAGCTTTGCTTTACTTTTCGGCCTATATTTTCAGAAGCGGGTGTTTTGAGCTTGACCCCATAACCCAACAGCAAGGCACTGAAGCTGCAGAATGAGTTCTTAGAGCATCACAGGGACGACTCTATCCCCCATGGAGCCTAATGTTAGCGATAATTCTTGTCTTGGGCTCAAGAGCATCCAGGTCTGCAGGTTGCGCAGGAAGCGCCCAAGCACAATGAGAAAGGACCTCTGTTCCGGTTACGAGTCAAGCGAGCGGGCGAAGTTTTGTTGTCAGCGGCCGAGATCCATCCACAAAGCAAATCGACGGTCATCGGGTTTTCGGGGCTGTCAAGTTGCCCAGGATTTAGCAGGAGGGAGCTCCAATGGTTCAAAGCAGACTTGGGTCGTCAAATCAAATTGGGACAGGTGGCAGCCTGTCGACATATTGCGGATCGGGGTTTTGGGGAGTAGGGAGCTCTCAGCTCATTACACTTGGAAGTGTCGATCAACGAAACGCCAAAAGTGCCTTTGGCGCCGAGCCCAGGGTCTCAGCACCAGGTCATATCAAGCGAGCAGGTGAAAGGGGGACAACCTCTTTATAATAGTAAATAATATCTGGGCCGTCCATCTGAAGGACGCGCGGCACGTATCTACACCATGTCGGTGTTCGGGAGTTCGCGCGGTAAGATCTCCTCGTCGCTTCACCTCTTGAAACCCCGAATCCCGAAGCTCCAAAAGTGCCCAGAGTCGGGCCCATGGTTTTGGTGCCTGGTCATCAAGAAGGAGGCCTGGAGGAGGGGCGTTTATGTTTGTCATTTGGCCACTCGGGCCCTGAAGCGTCGAGCTAAATCTCAGAAGGAAGGAATTGTGATGCTCCAGATGCCGATTCGATGTGAGCTAAATCCCAATACTTGCTGGATATTAATGAATAAAAGAGAGGGTGGCTCAAACCTCACCTCGCTCATTTATTGCAGAGTATGGAGGTCCCGACCGAAAGTCTACCCGGGAGGGTCCCCTGTACCATTTCTCCTCAGGGAAGCCACACCGAGTCTTCAATTCTCCAGAAGAACTTGCACACGCCAAGTCAACATTCAAAGGGTTCAACTACCTTTGGCACAGGCCATGCCGAATTAAGGTAGCGTATGCCAGAGAAATGCAGGCCAGACTTGATTGAGGCGATGCCATCCATTGAAAGTTCCGAGACACATCTGCTGGGCGAAAGGAAGGGAAGAGTATATGTAGGCGTTTTCGCCATTTTTGTATCCATCGATGGTAGAGCAGAGCTCCCTACTGTAAAGTTTTAATGATCATTCTAGTTCTATGGTTATGCATCTGTGTTTGAGATTTCTTGTTTTATGAAAAACAGTTTTCCTGCTCCGTCTATGTTTTTGTCTCATACCAGAGAGTTCATGATCGAATGATTCACATGAATTGTTACAGTTGTGTTATGATAAAGGATTTGTCATTGCATTATTGTATTCCCTGGTCTTCTGTGTTTGAATATAAGAGGGTCTTGTGTTTGGGCACTTTCTTCTCCAGTCTTCTAGGAACCTGATGTTTATGACAGACTCTCGCACTCTTCTCATACAATTCTTCCCCCCTGCTCACCCTTATTACAACTCACTGTATGAAGTTTATCTAAGACCTCACTTGCCCATGCATGCCTGGCCTAGTTTCAGAGTTGAGACGATATTGTTCCGAGTTTACTTCCATATGATCATCCCTTTATAAACAAATCGTGACATAAACTGATGGGCGTCGGGCTCTGCTCCTGCTAGCAATCCAGGAGTGACTTCCGTCGCCAACACTATGCAAAGTAATATTTCAAGAAAAGATGGCAAGCTCCGGGAAGATAGTCATGAGAAAACAATCATTCTATGGTGAGACATTGAACCTCTTTGCTAGAGAAGACCAGAATTATCATTGGTCCCTCTCCTACTGGTATTATTCAAACTTGTCGGGTAAAGAGAACAACAAAGTGTGGACCTTAGGAATATTTCTCGCGGTATGTGTTCCAGAAGTCTTTGAATGCAAGGATATTGTCACTTGGTGCATCGATAAGATTATTCAAAACAAAAGGGTCATCGCGTTGCAGAGTAGTTATCTTGTTTCATTGGCGCCTTCAATATTTAGAGAAATGTTGAAATTTCCAGAGCCAAACCTGGTTTATAAAGGGGAGGAAGCTAGAAATTTCCTAAAAAGAAGGAACAAAGGAATAAAGCTTCTTCAAGAGTATTTTCATGACCCTGCATCAATGCATGAAGATATATCCATAATTCAGGTAAGTTCTTTAAAAAATCCTTATAAAGAAATTGCCTGGTTATTTACTCGAATTGTTGGCCAAGACTCTACATAAACCATTCCCCAACTAACATTATATATATTTCATTTCGTGGTTCATGAAAACGCTATCTTCGATTGGGCGAAGATTATTTTGAATGAAATCACTGCACAGTTGACTAATTTCAAGATTGATATTTTTTTTTATATGTCGTCTTATTTGATATTTTCTAATACATACTATCATACCTTTGAGGGCTTAAACATTGTCCAGAGAGTGAAAATAAAGGTGGACCTTGTGACCATGTGGTACCAAGCTCTATGGAGGCAGAGAGTCAACGATCATTTCTATGAGGTATATTATGATTTTGTGTCTAAATTCAAGAAATTGTTATTTGGGGAAGACACTTCCCGACTATCATTGGAAGCAATGACCTTTTTGAAGGGAAAAAGAGTTCTTGAGAAAATGGAGGATTACAATATCATCAGGGTTTTCTGCTCTATCAAAAAACCTATTTTCCTTCCTTACTATATATCTGATCAACAATTTATCATTGAGATAACTAGACAATATAAGTTTTGGTTCCATACTTCCTCTAAAAAAAAAACAGTGCATACCTCTCATGTGGAAAGTTGGTGAAATTATTCTCTGAGGAATTTCCAAAATAGATGAGTATGATGCTTGTTTCGATCATTATGACCTGATATTCGTAGAGGAAATCAAGGGTTTTGACCCTAATCATATTTTTTATAATCATTTTCTTTCAGTTGGGCTCAACCCTGCACTTATAGATTCAGCCGTCAATGGAGAAGAAAATGACAGCCACAATCCAAATAATCAAGAAGCCGACAAAGATTCTAGAGATATAGAGATTGTTATAAGTACTCCAGAGCACCATAAAGAAAGAGGTAAACCCTCGAGTGAGAAAAATGTCTAGTCACCAACTGTCTCTCGAAGAGGTGCCTTACCAAAGGAAAATCCTCAGCCAAGGACATCCCACACAAGAAAAATGCATAGCAATAACTCAGGAGATGATGAAGAGAGGAACCCTCCTAAAAAGAACCTGGAGAATCCCCATAAATTAAAAGTCAAAAGAAAAAGGACTAATTCACAGTAGGAGGGGGATGAAACACATGCTCCAGAAAATGATTTGTTATTGGATAACATGTATTTGGATGTAGATATTGAAAATATTACTTTCCTAGATGTAAAATTGTTGGCTAGGGAAAATGTACAACATATTTCTACACTCATGATCTAGGACGAGACATTTTTTGATGAAGAAACGTTTGCTGTAAAAAATGTCTCTTTTGATAAAGAATCTAAGAAATTAGTTTTTGAGAGAACTACAAAGTAAGAGCAGGGGAAGCTACGGTCTACCATTGATACTCGAGATATGTTACCTCTAAATTATCATCTATTCATAAAGTTACAGGGGATGCACTTGACGTTTCAATTGCACATATGGAGGAAGAGAATGCTCAACTAAAATAAATAATTAAATAATTGGAGGAAACTCTCATGCCTCCACCTATTCTGGCTTCTCCCATTGCTATGATTTGTCCTGGAAAAAGTCTTCAAGAAAACCCATAACCAAGTGCAATGGTCAAAGTAATTTCCAATTTAATCATTGCCACCTGACATTTCGTTGAATAAAATATTAAGAAAAGGATGTCATTGATTGTAGAGCTATGGGATATGAAAAATGGATTTTCTTCTCTCGGTTTGAGAATTCAAAATACCAGGGAATACTTGAATTCAGATTTGAAAAATGATGAAGGGTTTTACACAGATGAAGTTGTGAGGTTTGCAATGAAAGTTTCAGCAATGACAGAGCAAACAAGAAAGAAAGAAAATCTACCTTCTCTGATCTGCATCAAACAATTAAAATCCCACTGGATGGAAATAATTAATGTGTTAAAGGGACTGATAAGTAAATTCGCTGATTTATCAAGAAGGAAGAATGAAACATAATAAAAAATCCTTGATTTGGATATCGCCAGAACCATTGTTGAAGTCCCAGACCCTAAATATCTTTCAAATTTTATGCTTATTACTCGACAACATTTCGAAGAGAAAATTGAAGAGTTAAAAAGGACATCGGCTGAAAAGTTTAATAATATGATTGAATTTACACATGACGACATTGACAACTAGCTTGTCGAGTTCACAAATAAAAATGAAGATATTGAAAATATATTACAAAATTTTTCTATTGATCTTAGAGAAATTGAAAAGGAGTTGTTTAGTGTTAAAATAAAACAAGAAGTAATCGTTGCCCCATTAAGGGACTTTATCCAAGAATGGTTGAACAACTCAATCACCAAGATCTCTGAAATACCAACAGAGGTAGTTATGACCGGTAATCAAACCACAACCATCAAGAGTATAAAAGAAACAACAACAAGAAAATGAAAGAGAGAGATACCATCATAGTAAGTCCATGCTGAGTGCATGCTTCTTTCTTTATCAATTTTCATCTAGTTATTCTTCTTCTTTAAATAGAAAAGTATAATTGAATATTTATAACTTTCTCTTTGTCTTCTTTCCAGATTCTATTGTCCGACATCTGCCCACTTTCTTCCTTCTATGTTCTATCTTCTTGTATATGTTTGCGTTATGGTCTGCTGGATCCCCGATCTCAGTCCTATGGACAAACACCTTTAATTTCAAAACATTGTAGCAAACATTATTATTTTTGAGAAATCCCAGAGAACTAATTCGGGATCAGTTTTTATTGTATTTTATAACTCTGAGTCTTGAGTATAAATTATTTGAAATTGCTGTATCATAATCTTCGTTTGAGATATATAAGCAATTACTCTATAAAAGTTGTCTCATGTGTACAGACCATCTTCTTTTATTTTGATGTGATCATAAATTTTTATTTTCACTATGATGGATGTGAGGAATTTTTTATTTTATTTTCTGTAATGTGTGATGTGTGAGATTCTTGGTCCATTTCTTAGGAATTCTCTTTTATAAATTCTTTTACTTTTCAGCATTTTGATCTTGATTTGAGAATAAAAGATTGGACTATCTTAAGGTCCTATATTATTTATTGACCCGAAGTTTGTTGATACTGAGAGGGGGGTGAATCGGTATCAAGTACAATTTAAAAACCTTTTTTAACTTATACTTAAACCATTCAATTATATCCAATGAGCAATGAACAATAGTATAAGAGTTACACCAATACACCACAATACACCATGCACAATATATGAGAAAT
>ML793613.1:151621-169667 GCA_009831015.1 Picea engelmannii
TGGCAAAAACTATTTTTTGACCCCACCCGCCCCTTTTCGGTTCTCTCATCCTCATGGCCCATACCTGTAGCCAAGAATTGGAAGTTCGCTTTAATACCTTGCAATCTAGTCTCACCGAGACCCAACAAGAAGTGAAACACCTCAGTGCCAATGTTGCCATCATCAATACAACCATGCAGTCCTCAATGGAGGAAATCAAACAAGAACTGACCACCCAACTTGAATTTGTCTTTTCATCACTCTGCACCAAGCTTCATATCCCTACAGATAACCCTTCCTTTGACACACCTCCAAAGACTGAAGGTGAACATTCCTCTCATTCCCATAACTTTTAGCCCTATCACTTTCAACGTGACCTATGCTTTCCACGGGTGGATGTGACTAAATTTGATGGCTCGGACCCCACTGGTTGGGTAACCCAAATGGAACATTATTTCTTTTTATACGACATTATAGATGACTTGGCCAAACTCCGGTATGGTGTTCTCCATCTATATCAAGAACGTTGGCAATGGTGGCAATGGAGAAAAACTTCCCTTCAAGGGTATATTGCTTGGACACACTTTGTGGCAGAGCTTTATGAATGCTTTGACACTGACACTAACCATTTGGTCCTTTTGACAAAGTTGAAACAATCAGGAACAGTGGAAGACTTTATAGCTACCTTTGAACGCCTGGCTTTTCGGAAAGAGGGCATGTTTGATGCCTTTTTCCGAAAGTGTTTTATCAGTGGCCTCAAGGAGGAGATTCGGGCCCATGTCCTCATGGGTAGGCCTGAGAGTTGGGTGGAGACTACTAAAAGAGCTAAAGAATCACAACAAGTGGTATCTTCTCAAAACTGAAAACCCTCCTTTATCCCTCTCCCTAAACCAATAAATCCCACTACTCCCTCCGCTCCACTAAAGATCCAAAAATTGACAAGGGCTGAAATGGATGAATGCCAACTCAAAGGCCTTTGTTATAGTTGCGATGAAAAATATTTCCCGGGCCACAAGTGTAAGGAACAAAAGATTTTTATGGCCATCTTCGAGGATATTTCGGAAGAGGATGTTGAAACTTTCCTTGTGTCTGAATCCCCTGAAACCACTGCCATAACCCCTCCCTCAGACCCTCCCGAAGTAGAACCCGTCATTTCCCTCAATGGTCTCACTGGATTTTCTGCTCCCCAAACCCTCAAGCTAATCGGTTACATCAAACATCCTAAGGTCATTATTTTTGTTGATAGTGGAAGCACCCATAATTTTATTCATCGCCGCATTGCCCAAGAAACTTTTTGCTACATCCATGCCGTCAACAATTTCCAAATCATGATTGCTAATGGTGGTTCCATGAAATGTGGGGGGTGTTGTGAAAATGTGCGTCTCCAAATTGGTGACTACCAACTGAAATCTCATATGTTTGCTATCGACATGGGTGGTTGTGACATTATGTTGGGTGCAGACTGGCTAAGGACTTTGGGTCCCATTCTCATGGATTTTAAGGAATTAACCATGCAATTCTACCAGGAGGGCCACCAATATAAATTCCAAGGCATCACCACTGGTTCACCTGAGATCATTAGTTCCCATCGCATGGAAAAACTTCTCAAAAAAGGTCATTCTGGTGTTATTGCCCAACTCCATGCCATACAAGCAACAAAGACACCCTCGGTGCCGCAAGACCTCCAAGCCATCCTTTCTAAACATCAAGTGGTCTTTTCCACTCCCCAAGGACTCCCTCCTTCCCATGGTGTTCATGATCATTCCATTCCCCTTGTACCCGAAAGCCTTCCTCCCAATATCCGTCCGTATCATCACCCCTTTTCCCAAAAAAATGAAATTGAGAAAATGGTCCAGGAACTCCTTAATGCAATCGTTATCCACCCTAGTACGAGCCCCTACTCTTCTCTTGTGGTCATGGTCCTAAAGAAATAAGGTTCTTGGTGAGTGTGTCCCGATTTATGTGCCCTCAAAAAAGTTACCATTAAAGACAAATTTCCCATTCCAGTCATTGATGACCTCCTTGATGAATTGAGTGGCGCCCAATTCTTTACTAAACTTGATCTTCGTTCAGGCTACCACCAGATATGTATGAAAGAGGCAGACATTCCCAAGATCGCCTTTAGAACCTATGAGGGCCACTATGAGTTTTTGGTCATGCCCTTTGGCTTGTGTAATGCCCCCTCCACCTTCCAAAGCCTCATGAATCATGTCTTCTGTCCTTTTCTCCGTCACTTTGTCTTAGTTTTCTTTGATCATATCCTCATCTATAGAAAAACCTGGAAAGACCATCTTGCTCATGTGGATCAAGTTCTCCAACTCCTCTCTCAGCACCAACTTTTCCTGAAACAATCTAAATGTTCTTTTGGTGCCTCAGAAGTAGAATACTTGGGTCATCTGGTTGGCAAGGATGGCGTCAGGGTGGATCCGAAAAAGATTGAAGCTATGCAATACTGGCCTCACCCAAAGACTCTCAAAAGCTTGTGTGGATTTTTGGGCTTAATAGGGTATTATCACAAGTTTGTTAAGAATTATGGAAAGATTGCCACACCTCTCACTGCTCTCCTAAAAAATAACTCTTTCACTTGGGCTCCAACTGCTACTCAAGCTTTTCAAACCTTGAAGATGGCCATGTGCACCACTCCAGTCTTGGACCTTCCTGATTTCACAAAGACCTTTGTGTTGGAATGTGATGCCTCAGGGAAAGGAATTGGTGTTGTCCTTATGCAAGAGGGTCAACCTTTGGCCTTTACCAGAAAGAAACTATCTGAAATAAATATGGGCAAATCAATCTATGAGAAGGAAATGTTGGCTATTCTGCATGCTGTGGATTTGTGGCGCCCTTATTTATTGGGGCTACGTTTCCAAATCAAGACAGGCCATCAAAGCCTCAAGTATTTTCTGGAACAATGCATTTCCTCCCCAAAGCAACAAAAATGGGTGACTAAGGTCTTTGGATATGATTATGAGATCATTTACAAGAAAGGAAAAGGCAATGTGGTTGCGGATGCACTTTCTCGAAAATATGAAGATGAAGGATCCCTTTTTTTCTCTTTCCTTCATTGTACCAGATTGGCTCCAAGCTGTTCGCCAGGAATGGATACAAGATCCCAAAAGTTTTCATCTGAGCCAACAATTGTAGTCCAATGCTCCAGCTTCCCCAGGGTACTCTTGGCTCCATGATGAGCTTCGATACAAAGACCATTTGTATTTAAGTAAATAATCAAAGATTAAATCCACGGTACTTTTTGAGCTTCATGCTACACCCACAACGGGGCACTCCGGGTTCACCAAAACCTATGAAAGGGTCAAACGTTCTTTTTACTGGGATGGTATGAAACATGACATCCGTAAATTTGTAGCTGAATGTGATGTGTGTCAATGCAAGAAGGGAGAAACAGTAAAATCTCCGGGCACACTACAACCTCTTTCGATTCCACCTGGTATTTGGAAGGATATCTCTATGGAATTTATTACCGGCTTACCCAAATCAGGAAATAAATCAGTCATCATGGTGGTTGTTGATCACCTTTCCAAGTATGCTCATTTTTGTGCTCTTCAACACCCATTTACAACATCCACGGTGGCTCAAATTTTCATGGATCAGGTCTTCAAGCTTCATGGCATGCCGCACTCTATTGTTTCTGATCATGACCCAACTTTCACAAGAAATTTTTGGCAAGAAATGTTCAAGCTAGAAGGCACCCAATTGCATCTCAACACAACTTATCATCCCCAGACTGATGGTCAAACGAAAGTTGTCAACAAGTGTCTGGAAACATATCTGAGGTGTTTTTCCTCGGAAAAGCAAAATCAGTGGGCTCAATGGTTACCCCCAGCTAAATGGTGGTACACCACTTCATACCATATAGCTACATGCATGACTCCTTTTGAAGCGGTAAATGGAAAGAATCCACCTTCAGTTCTCTCATACTTACTGGGTGCCTCGAAGGTCCAGGAGGTTGACCACACACTTACAGTTTGAGAGGCTATTCTCCATACCCTCAAAGAGAATTTGGTCATGGCACAGAATCGCATGAAGAAACAAGCAGATCAAGGTTGTTGTTGAAGAGAAATCCTCCTATGGACAAGTGTATTATCTCGAGGTCCCTAACTCTTTAAGGCCAAGATATAAGAAAAGTGCTTAGTGTGGAAACTGACTTTCCTTTTAGATCTAATTAAGTTAATGTAGGAAGAGGAAGAAGAAAAGTATGTACCTTTTAATGGCGTTCGTCCTTGCAAAGTTCAAGTTGAGCTTCAATCCTAAGCTCCTCAATAGGTCCTGTAGAACAAACAAAGATACAACAAACTTCCTACTCTATTGAGATTAGCTCAAATATAGATCTATCTTACGAAGAAGAAAAGTTCATATTCGCAACAAACTTCAAAGGAAACATGCCAATCATGAATTTATAATGATGAGAACAAAGTGTTACTTACAACCATGGATGTAGTGCAGCAGCTTCACCAATCTCTCCTTGTCCAGACCCTTGCTCAAATAACCCACATACAAGATGTTGATGCTTCAAATGACATTTCCCTCATGAGATCATAAGTTAGATGCTATTGCAATGTCTCTCTTCCTATACTGTATGTTGCCTATGAGATCATAGGTTTCATACCTCCAATCTTTCCTCTCCTTTCACCATGAGAAGGCCTCTTTATATAAGCTTGGAAAGACCCAACCACTTGAGATATATTTGGGATAAGTTGAGGATTTCTCTCTTTTAGTTGAGGATCTTCCCTAATATCATGCCTTGAGACCATATTCGAATCCAACCACCTTTAGATATTGAGGGGATCTTTCCCTCATTCTTCTCAACAAACCAAATTTCTCCCAGAAAAGGTAGCGCTCCCCCAAAAGGGGCACCAGAGTGTTATAACGCTCCCCCAAAGAAGGCCATGGAGCACCAATGCTCCCTGATAGTGTATAGGGAAGTGCTCCCCTCCAAATCCCATTTTTGATTGGTTCTTTTAGTGGCAAAGGGATTGTACTTATAGTAGACTGATTCCTCCTCTTCAAAACTAGTCTTTGAGGTGTCCTAAGTGTCCCTATCATGTCATTGGAGGCATGACACAGGCAGTAAGGAAGTATGCTGTTAGCAACACTTATAACACTTGTGTTCAAGATGGGACACTTGCAAACAAGATGCGACACTTACAAAACTTGTAATGACGACACTTGCGACACTATCGAAGTGAATAATTTTGAGGTGTAACAGATTGCCCCCCAAAGTACAAAGTTAGAAGACGTGATGACTAAAGTACTTTGTAGACTTTTTTAAGCAAGGGTATAGACGCAGAGAACTTGATAGAAGCTGCACACAAACATCCAACAAATATTATGACATGTTTCAAACCCAAGGCATGCATACCTATGCTTGGGTGATAAAGACTTGCAAGATATGGCTGCCATAAAATACACTATGGATCCATAATCATATTGATAAAAGGTATAGCCACCGAGGATACAGTGTGGATCTACACTCTTATGACCTGAACTGATCATAGCCACAAAGAATACACAGTGGATCTACGAGATGACAAGACATAGCCATGACCAATACAAAGTGGATCTATGTAACAGTATATCTGTCATTGTTCAAAAGAAACTCCTTCGCAACCTGGGAAGAGTACATATAACAGTGATGACTCAACCCAGGGTCTTATTATCAATCCCGATGTAGTACGAATCTAACCATGAGGATAGATGTCCTGATGTCGAAAATGGTAGAAACCACTTGATTACCGATCAATGATGAAAATTGTTAACAAGCGTGAGGGAAATCATCATTGATGTCAATGATTCCCAAGGTACCCTAGTACATTCCAACGAATGTGAATAGATGAGCTGAAGTTGAAAATTCGTGGAATCATTCGATCGGAGGTCAATGATGTAAACCCACTGTCGGACATGAGGAGGCCTGCCATTAAGGCATGCAGGTCCCAAGGTACTAATTGGTTTCTAGGTCTAATCCCTGGATGATGTGTTGAGGTCGACATGGATAGACTTGTCGCAGGAGGGCCTTGATGTATCCCCCATCAACGACACGAAATTGACACAGAGATGTAAATTGGTAGATCAAATGAACATGGACTGACACCGGTATTGAAACAAGATATTTGTGATGGCTGATTCTCGAGGCAGATACTTCACTTGAACACTGAGGCACAACAACAAAAACATGACATGGACCAAAACACGATGATGCAGTGGATACTGTGACTTTCGTCGGGTGACCCAAAGGAGTAAGAAAAACTCAGAGGATTGGTTCAGTGCAGAGGTTCAACAGATTAAGATGTGTGCAAAGACAAAGTGCCGTGTTCAAGGGCGACTTTAAGAGTTACTGGTAATGTTCTCAAAAACTTCTTGGCTTGCTTCTTTCAATTTTTCCCCCATCCAGATAGATGAGTACCTCTTTGTAATTTAACAAGCTCGAGGAGGGTAACACATGCTCGATATAACTCACCTTCAGTAAGTCCCTCTTCCTTTGTTTAACAAATTGGAAGAAGTAAGGGTTCGGTCCCATATGGGCCCTTCAATGTATGATTGTTTAACGAGTCCAGAGAAGGTAAACTTGGTGGTTTTTCATATTTAGAGAGTCTGAAAAAGATCTTAAAGACGACTCCATTGTTGTCCTTTTTCGTAATAAATTATCATTCGAAAGGCTGAAAAAGAGATAAATTATCACTCGAAAGACGCCCTTTCAAACCTTCTAACGAGTGGGAAAGGAAGCAAGATCACTCGACAATCTTTTCATGTTTAGAGAGTTTGAAAAGAGCTTAAAGATGACTCTAGGGGGTTCCTTTTTCATATATCCATGCGAGCCTGAAAAAGAGATAAAAGGTTTCTCGGTTACATTCTCATGTTTTTACGAGCACGAGCACGAGAAAGAACAAAGACTAAGCTCGGTACTCTGCTCCCAGCTTGAAAGCTAGTGGCTTGACTCCAGAATGATCATCAAAGGCTGGAGACATGTCCCCCAAGCTTCAATTCATTCATCGACTTTGAGGTTGTCACCAATTTCTATGCTAGATGGAGAAAAATGATACAGGTGGATGAAATGAAGGTTCAAAAATGAAACCTAATGAAAGACTTGACTCGACATCTACGAGATATAGCGAAAGACTCAACTTGAAGGGAGAGGTGATTGTTTCATTTTTTAACGAGCTTGACACAGGAAAAGAACTATGCTTAAGGTTCTGGGTTCAATCCCCAGATTTTTGTTTCATTTTTTAACGAGCTTGCTACAGAGAATAAAACTATGCTCAAGGCCTATGTTTCATTTTTTAATGAGCTTGCCACAAAGAAGAGAAACTATGCTCGTAGCCTCTATTTCATTTTTCAACGAGCTTGCCACTGAGAAGAGAAACTATGCTCATGACCTTTGTCTTGATCATGGCTTCCAAGAGGATAATTCCCTGGAAGGAACACATGTCAAGGGAAAAACATCAATCGTGGCTTCCAAGAGATCTTCACTAGATGGAAGAGAAGTACTCTGGAAGGAATACATGTGGACGACCTCGATAAGGGTAGGGAGATCAGGCTCCAATAATCCTACCGAAGAGATCACCATGTCAACTGTCGGATCTAAATCATCAGGAGTTGAAGTCACGAGAGACAACGCCACATAATTAACATGTGGTAGGGGCGATACTGTCTACATATAAGAACCATTTAGGGAGGTAATCTAGTCAAGAACGATGAATGAAATTTGATCAATAGTCACAATTCTTCCGTCGTGGGGGAAAGATATCACACGAAAAAGAGTGGACACAATAGCTTTCATGACATAGACATAATCTCGCCTAAGGAGTAAAGCAAAATCCAAGGGGTCTCAGACTACCATGACATCAATAAAGACAGTTTTCCCTCCCAAAGTTATGGGAAATTGAGGAAAGGGTCCCTAAAGGTTGACTGGTTCTTCTGTTAAAAGCTAACAGATTCTGTGTAACTGGCACAAGCTAAGGACAATCCAAAGTGTGCCAAGCAACAGAGGAAAAAATACTAACGAATGCACCTTCATCTATCAACATTTGAGGAACGTCCCGACCACAAACGTGTTTTGTGATCTGGAAAGGAATGTGAGAGGGAAGACGAGGTCTAGTTAGCGCACCCCAATAAAAAAGGATGGCCTCATTACTTGGAGGGGTTTTCGTAGGAGGAGGAATGCCCCTCGGCATGGTAGATTCTGTATCAACAAGAAAAACGTGGGCAGTATCGGGTTTACTCTCTAGAGGGAGAGTAGGATCGACCGATGATGGGGTCAGATCGACCACATTGGCACTCTTGAGAGGAAGAGCGGGATTGACCGATGATGTAACCGGAACAATCACTTTGGCACTCTTCGGATGAAGGGTGGGACTAATCGAGTAAGGGACTAGATCATTCACTTTGGCACTCCTCAAGGGAGGAGTGGGATTGACTGATGGTGGAACCAGATCGACTGCTTGGGTTGAACTCTCTAATGAGAGAGAAAGATCGACCGAAGATGGGATCGAATCAACCACTTTGTCAACTGGTTCAACTAAGGACGTGACCAGATTGACGACATGATCAATCAGATTGACCGATGAAGGGATTAGAGCAACCACTTTGGCACTCGTCAGAGGAGGAGTGGGATTGACCATGTTGGCACTCTTCAGATGAAGGGTGGGACTGAACAATGATGGGAGTGGATCAATCACTTGGGTTTGACTTTTCGGATGAGAAGTGGGACTGATCGATGACAGAACTGGATCAACTACTTTGGTTAGTGGTTCAACCAAATATGAAACTAGATTGACAACCTGATCAACCGAACCGACCAGGGATGGAACTAGATTGAACAATCCATCAGCTAATGAGGGGTTGGGGGAAAACCTACGATAACCAGCTGGAAGTTGAATCTTTTCCAAAAGAGAAGAAGCCTCGTCCATACGAGGGAAAATGTGAGAGTAATGAACACATTTGCATAACATGCAAGGAAACTTGACAATTGTCTTCTTCTTACTAACCTTAACGTCACTAGTTGATGGGGCATCACCAGCATACCTAGCAAGGGCTAATGATGTGGAAGACCACATTTCTAAGACCTTGATAAGACTAGGGCAATCCCTCAGAAAGTGGTCACCCTTACAAAGGATGCAAGGGAATTTGGGTTTCAGATTCTTCATTTTAATCTTGTTGACCTCATCAACAATCCCAGTACTATTAACAGTAGTTGGTTGCTTGGATCCAACATCAGATGTTGTTGGAGATTTGGCCTTTTTTGGGCTCTTTTTCTTCTTCTCTTTTCGTTTCTTCTTCTTCTGATCAACCTGGCTACTTGATTTAGAGCATTCGCTAGACAAAGAAGGAGAAAGGGAAGGATACTTAATGGGTGAAGAATGCAAAAAATAGACATGAGGTTGATGTGTGGGTGGTGTACTGAAATCTAAAGTATTAGGTGCAGTTGAAACATTTGGAGGATTCGAGATCACCGTAGTGGGGAACAACCAAACTGGTAATCCAATGGTGAGTCTTGGAAGACTCAGTGTGGAAATATACGGAGGACCAAAGTTTCCAAAAGAAGGAAAGGTGTAAGGTTCCCCGGGACAAGGGGTTCCTCCATTGGTACTCTCAGGAATTGATGCCATTAATACTGGCTCGACCTAAGGTCTACTAAGTAAAACAAACAACACATGCTATGAATATGAGAAGCAATCAATCAAACAAACATTTCCATGATGAAACCACTAGTTGGTGATGAAATCCAATGTCGCGAGATCAAAATAGGAAGGGGTAGGGATAGAGAAAGTGGATTAGTTATGTTGGCGACTTGCTTAACAGACTTACGCCTTGGTGCAAGCTTCCATGCAGTAATTGTGGATTTACCCTCCAAGGAGTCCGAGTGAGTATGACCAACGTCTGTTCCAGGTACAATGATAATTCCCTTCACCATCACCTTGTGTAAGACCCTAACGATTGTGGCTACTAAGGTCACCAACTCACAGTTAGCCCCTGGGCGGGTACAATCGACAGTCCAGTCCGAACATAAGGGCAGGGTATCTAGCCTGAAATCAACTTGAAAGGCTTCCTCTCAACATTGTGGGTATACCTTCAAGTGACCCCCATAATACAATCTGACTACTACAATCAGTCAAACCACGAAGGGATAATATCCGTAGCTCTTCTGAGTGCGACCTCGTGTGTAACCCTTGTGTGAGAGGGGGATCCTAGAAAGCCTATACGACAATTGGATTTCACTCTCCCTACCGCAAGATACTAAGTTTGTTTGATAGCTTTGGAAAGTTATCCTTTCAACCTATTTCAAAGCCCTGCACCTTAAGCTAATGTAGGTTTTCCTAACAAAATGTAAAAACTCTGATAAAGTTTAGTTTAGCATTGATTTTAGTGGTTGTTGTTTACTCAGAGGTGTATGAGAGTGAAGACTGATGATATTATGAGTCAGTTCCCAAAACATGCACAAGAAATGATAAGCAATATTATCTTTCAATGAATGTCTATTTTAAGGGAAGGAGAAGGATTTTCCTTTCACTTTCAAACACCAAGATGCAATGACCTCATGCAATAGTCCTCAATAAATAATCCAAGACAATGCTAAAATGTTTATATGTGACTGGTGATCAGTTGGATGTAAAGATTCCTATGCTAATCAGAGTGCAAGATCTGTGAGATTGAAGCAACTGGAAGAAAACTCCACATAAACAAAAACACACCCTTGTTGTGATCAAACAAGAGAAAGAAAACCAAAAACTCAAAAAGAAAGAAAGGTTTAGATGAGATTACCTCAAAGATCAAATGGAAATGATACAAAATATCTTTGAATCTCCTTACAAGGTTTTCACTCAATCAGATAAATGAGAAGAAAATGACAAATTGACTCTAAATCATCAAGGACAAAGAGTTATTGTAAAGTAAGGATAAATATCAAAAAATCCAAACAAAATATGATGAATCCTTAGAAGGCCAAAACAAGGATGTACTAAGATGATAAGACTTTGAGCAAGTGTCAAAAACAAATATTGAACTTCAGATAATGAAACCCTAGAAGGTGTTGCACAAAAAAGGGGTAGCGCTCTGGTGTAAGGGACACTAGAGAGTTATAATGCTCTGTGTAAGGCCAACAGGGAGCGCCAGTGCTCTAATAACATGGGCAGGGGGGTGCTGGTGTCTTAAAGTCCAGAAAAATGCTCAAAAAACCAAAGAACTCAGTCAAACTTTGGCATTCACAGTGCATGTGATGGAATAATGATTCAATCAACACATTCAATTAGACATACGGGATGAATAAGGTCTAAAAGAACAAAGTCTAAGACAATATCTGTGAGGAAAACCAAAACTGAAAGCTTCGATTAATCCCTAGTGGAGTCACCAATTTCTATTGAAGAGATATCCTCCTGCGGACAAGTTGATTCTCTCGAGGTCCCTAACTCTTTAAGGCCAAGAAAAAAAGTGCTTAACATGGACACTGGATTTCCTTTTAGATATAATTAAGTTAATGTACGAAGAGAAAGAAGAAAAGTATGTACCTTTTAATGGCGTTCGTCCTTGCAAATTTCAAGTTGAGATTCAATTCTAAGCTCCTCAATAGGTCCTGTAGAACAAACAAAGATACAATGAACTTCCTACTCTATTGAGATTATCTCAAATACAAATCTATCTTATGAAGAAGACAAGTTCATATTTGCAACAATCTTCAAAGGAAACAGGCCAAGCATGAATTTATATTGATGAGAACAAAGTGTTACTTACAACCATGGATGTAGTGCACCAACTTCACCAAGCTTTCCTTGTCCAGACCCTTGCTCAAATAACCCACATACAAGATGTTGATGCTTCAAATGACATCTCCCTCATGAGATCACAAGTTACATGCTATTGCAATGTCTCTCTTTTTGTACTGTATGTTGCCTATGAGATCATATGTTTCATACATCCAATCTTTCCTCTTCTTTCACCATGAGAAGGCCTCTTTATATAAGCTTGGAAAGACCCAACCACTTGAGAGATATTTGGGATAAGTTGAGGATATTCCCTAAGATCATGCCTTGAGACCATATTCAAATCCAACCACCTTCATATATTGAGGGGATCTTTCCCTCATTCTTCTCAACAAACCAAATTTTTCCCAGAAAAGGTAGCGCTCCCCCAAAAGGGGCACCAGATAGTTATAACGCTGCCCCAAAAAAGGATAGGGAGTGCCAACGCTCCTTGACAGTGTATAGGGGAGAGCTCCCCTCCAAAGCCCATTTTTGAGTCGGTCTTTCTATGGCAAAAGGCTTGTACTTCTAGTAGACAGATTCCTCCTCTTCAAAACTAGTCTTTGAGGTGTCCTAAGTGTCCCTGTCATGTCGTTGGAGGCATGACATAGGCAAGAAGGAAGTATGATGTTAGAAACACTTATAACACTTGTGTTCAAGATGCGACACTTGCGGACAAGATGCAACACTTACAACACTTGTAATGACGACACTTGTGACACTATCGAAGTGAGTAATTTTGAGGTGTAACAGTTGCTCTGAACGTCAATTTGCAAAAGGGGATTAGGTGTTTATTCGAATGAAACCTTACAAGAAAACTTCCCTCAAGGCAGAGAATTTTCAGAAGCTAGCGCCCAAATTTTATGGTCCTTATACAATTCTCAAGCATGTGGGACAAGTAGCTTATCAGTTAGCTTTTCCCATTCATTCGAAGCTACATCCTATTTTTCATGTTTCATGCTTAAATAAGGTGATTGGAGTTAAGTGCGAAATTCAAACCAACCTTCCCGAGTTAGCTGAAGAAGGATCCATTTGGCTACAACCACAAGCATTTTTGGACCAGCGTGAGTGTCGCCTGCATCAGAGAACCATCAGAGAAGTACTAGTCCAGTGGAAAGATACAACTCCAGTAGATGCCACTTGGGAACCAACTACCATTCTGCAACAATTTCACCATGTCAAGCCTTGAGTACAAGGCTATTTTTAAGGGGGGAAACATGTTAGGGTCCTAACCCGCACATAGGTAGAACAATATATTCAGATGTAATAAAGGTCAATATTAATAAGGCCTTTCAATAAAATATAATAAGGTGGATGTAAGAAGACCTAATAGAAGCTTTCGCTTCTAGACGGATCTTCCTTTAGATGCTTCTTTTGATAGACATATTTAATATAAATAGGAGCTGAGGGTATGAGAACCCTAGTTTGGATATTATTGTAATAGAGCTCTGCTCAATTGGAGGTTGCCCCCTCGAAGAGGCCTGTGAACATTGCTTTCAGATTCAAAGTGCTATTTCTGTTGTTATTATTATATCGTTTCAGTGCTGTTGTGGTGATTGTTCTGGTTATATTGTTGTTATTCTGCCATTTCTAGAATTTTAATTTTGTTCTTCATACTTTTTATATCTGGTATATTATAGATTCATAGTGATCTCATGGGTCCATTCTTGCATCCATCCATCGGTAAGGCAAGGTACATGCTTACAATTTTGATGATTACTCACATTATACTTGGGTATCTTTTCTCAGATAGAATTCAAAGGTCTTTGAGAACCTAAAAGAGTTCAAAACACTTGTTGAGACTCAATTAGGGAGAAAGATCAAATCCCTCCATAAAAATAATGGGGGGTAGTATGTCAACAAAAATATATTTGTCTTGAGGCCATGATACAGTTGTAGCATACAATATCATACACTCTGCAACAAAACAAGGTTGTTGAGAGGAAGAACAAATATCTCAAGGAGATGGCCTCTTGCATGTTGCATGCAAGGTCACTTCATCAGATGCTTTGGGCTAAGGCACTTAACTGTGCTAACTACATCCATAACAGATCTGTCCACAGATATGTCAAAGATCAGAATCCTTTCAAGGCTTGGAGTAGCAAAAAATTGGAAGTCACCCACTTTTGTATCTTTGGATCATGAGCATGGGCCCGCATTCCCTCTAAGAAGAGTAAAGCATTAGATCCACAGAGCCACCCATGTATATTTGTCGGCTATCCTGATGGTGTGAAGGGATATAGATTACTTGATCCCTCTACAGACCAACTCATCATTGAGTGTGATGTTCAGTTCGAGGAAAGTCCCTCGCATGCTCCACATGAGCCACATGTAGAGACTTTTGTACTTCCACCAGTTGCGGATGATGAGTCCACACCGTCAGATCACACCATAGATTTGAGTTTAGATACAGAGTCATAGGATTCAAAGGATACATATGCACAGCCAAAGAATTCATGTGTAGAGTCGGTACATGCAGATGAGGAGTCAAAGCAATTGCCCAAGTGGGCACAATCCACACTTCAGGATGCAAGAGACCTTGTTGTGGATCCAACGGATCTAAGGAGGACCATATCTTAGTTTGAGAATCTTCCTCATGTACTCACTGCGACTGACCCCATGATGCCTCCACATTGTTATATGGTTAAGTGTTCAGACCTGCAGTCCCACAGAGAGGCTGTAGGGAACCCCTTTTGGGAAGCAACCATGCGGGAGGAGTACAAATCTCTCCTCGATAACCAGACTTGGGATCTGGTTCCACTTTATTTAGATAGGAATCTTGTCAGATGTAGATGGCTCTATAGGACCAAAAAGGAAGTGGACGGATAAGTGATAAAACACAAGGAAAGACTGGTTTCCAAGGGATTTCAGCAAATCTACGGGATCGACTATGATGAGACTTTTTCTCCAATAACAAAGTTGGATTCTATCAGGTTGGCCCTTGCCATTGCAGAAAATAGGGGATGGAAAGTACATCAGATGGACATGAAGAATAATTTTATTCACGAGGATCACTCAGAGGATATTTATATGGAGCAACCACCTGGATTCATACATAATTCTTCTTTAGTGTGCCGACTCAAAAAGTCACTCTATGGTACACAAAGCAGGCTCCTAGAGGATGGTACACAAATATTTTTTATAGCAAGATTTGCCTCACCCCATGCAAACTTGCTTAGAAGGCCTTTTCCATTTCCCTATGCAGACTTGAAGTCCCTTTTTTACAATTCCCACAGCTAAAAAACATATTTTTCCACATATACGCACCCTATCAACTATACAACATGTGTATACGCAGGTTGCACCATTACAACCCACGTACATCGGATTTTGTGCTCAAAATTAAAAAAAATGGTGTCGGGTTTCCATGTCACGTCACGAGATCTATGATCCTTGACCTTCCATATACTGGAAACTTTATGACTCGACCCTTCAACTCCATTTGAAGGCTATAAATGGGCCATGTTATCACGCAATTTGTACTTTGATAGAAAAGAAAAGGCAAATGAAGACAAATTGACGTAACGTGAGACTATCCTATCACTGTCACCTTAATAGGATGTCTCTTTCTATTTAGGGTGGTAGGCCCAAGGGAGACGTCTTCGGTGACCTGGGGTTTTGAGAAGGCAAAGGATAAAGGCTAATTAATAGTTTCACTCTCACAAGTCACCACTAATAAGAAATTCGAGCTAAATATCCAATAAAGAGATAATAAAACCAGAAATGTACCTGCCTGGAACAAAGAAATATAAAACTATATTTGCAAGAGCACTTGCTGGTTATTACTTCATATAATCAAAGACTTTCTTAATAAGAGAAAATGACTAATATATTGGTGAATTAAACGAAGGTGTATAGCAACAATAATCACAATTAATGCTTTATAAAAGCTTCAGAATGAGCAAGAATGATCAATCATCAATATCATAACACCACCATACATCAAAAACAAATAAGGCTATGCATTAGTCAATCTTTTCAATTTCTTTAAATGCTGCAAAGTATGACTATAACCCAAGTGAATAATAGTAGCAATAAGGTTAGTAGGTCAATCTAGACTAGGGTTAGAAGGTGTTAGTTGTTCAAAGATTTGGATGTTTGAGAGTTGTGATCAAAATACTTAGGAGAGAGAGAGAGATCTTAGATCAATGTCTTCATAGGGAAAATGGAGTCAAAGAAGTGGCTGCAAGAATTGAAGGAGAAAGATGATAATAGTAGGGTGAAATACAAGAGGAATTTGATGGATGAAGTGTTGGTAAGTCAAGGCTTCAACCACCAAACCCTAGGGGAAAACGACTAGTAAGGTCTAGGTAACCCTAGGCCATAATAGGTTTTCCTCCCTCTTTAGCTCAATGACAAAGTAAAATCAGCTAGGACGAAGAAAACGTGATAGGGTGTTGCAATGGCAAGGCCCTAACAATGACTTCAACAGAGAAAACAACTCCTTGGCATAATATAGTAGTTAGATAGCAATTGGAACAAGGACTATAACAAGTGCTTGATCTCTAGGTTTTAATCCATCAATTTCATTAACAAAATGTAAAGTAAAAAACTATAACCATTCAAGTAAGAGAAGAATTACAGAAATTTACTCACATTCACCATGTATCATCAATGGAAAACCCTAGTTGTAGACTTTCCACCAAGAAAAATGCTAATTACACCATAAAAAGTCTTCCTTCAACAAGTGTGCACTAGTATTTCAGCCAAAAACCCTAAAGAAAGGCGCATATTTCAGACCTCACACAAGTGTGATTGAAAGATGATGAGAAAAAGAGAGTTTTAACTCTCTACTTATACCATATCAATGACCTTAATTTTACTTTTAGGTCACAAAAGGCCGACATGGCCAAATTTACATCAAAATACTGTTTTACACTAAATGTCATAATTAAAATCCTAATCAAGCATAAATGATGATGTCATGCCCTTTTAAGGTGACATTAGGCCCTTTTAGGGCAACGTTGACCTCCTGGAGCAAAACATTAGGCCTCAGGAACTTGCCACATGTGCCACTTGGCACATAACTGCCTCCCAAAACCTCCATAAACACTAGATGATGTCATGGGTATCCTAAGTGATGTCATGGGCCTTCAAAGGCCTACATCCTGGTGGAAAGGGAACAACCCCCCTGGTGTTGTGGTGGGAAATCCCCCTATGGACTAGAATTTAGGGTTATATTATGCATGCAGATAAGACCGAAATAATCCTACTTTCTACCGTCGTCCCAGACCTAATCCCCATTTCTTTTAAGAAAATACATGGTTAAACAAACATACCTTGTTCTGGACGTTCGATGTCGATCCTTCTTCACGCTTGATCACTTGTTAGCATCTATCCTCCCAAGACTGACCTGCATACAAAACAAGCAACAAACTCTACATGCATTTGTTCTACAGATTAATGGGTTAGAGATTCAAACATATATTCACTAAACTATGAAGAACTCATATAGTGGGACAGGAAAATCATTTCTTTATTATTAACTTTAATGAATCAACTTACAATGTCGAGACCGGCCATCGCTCCGTGAACCTGATCCTAGTCTCCTCTTCAAATGTCCTCCAACTTCTTTGCTCTGTATCTCTCTTTGCACAAGGATGGCTAAAGGGTTGGGACAATGGGAATGTGTAATTGGGTAGAGTTTCTTTACTATTATTCTCCTCCTCCAAATGGGACCCCTAACCCTTATTTTATAGGCTAGAAGAAGCTAGTTATTTGGACGAACCCTCGGCCATGCATGGCCGGGAGTTTCAGTTAAATCGCCCAATGCTGTGTGTTCCGTTAGCAACTTTCCTTTTTTCGTGCTTTTGTAGGTACACGCAGGCTATTTTAGGTCATCTAGCATGTACACGCATGCAGTAATGGAGTAGGGCGCATGGGCCCTTATAAAAGAGGTTTTTAAGAAGAGTTGTTCAGGAAAGGAATCTGAGATGGCCTGATGCTAGGTAAGAATGTCTGGTGCAAATTAGGGTTATAACAAATGCCCCCTAATGTGTGAGGTCAGAAGAGCATTTGATGGCCGAAATACATTACCAATCTTTACTGATGTTCCGAACAAGTGAGCCCAGGGACCAGGAACCGGGAGACACTATCTGTACAATAACAAATGTCTCACTGAGGTGGGCATACCCATGCTCAGGATAAAATAGAATCATGGCTACCAATCAAATACATTGTATATCCATGTTAAATAACTATATAAAGTGTAGTTGCGAACAATACACAACAGAGCTACATCTCGAAATCAATATATATATATATATATATATATATATATATATATATATATATATATATATATATATATATATATATATATA
>ML793613.1:169717-196557 GCA_009831015.1 Picea engelmannii
ATATAGTATCCATCTTCTAGAAGCTAATACGGCCTGATGGCGGGAGATGAGATCTTCAGATCTCGAGAAACAACTTCAAAAAATCTTTAAAACTTAGGTAGGAGTGTAATATGAGTGTATGACTTTACTACCCAGAGGTCTTCGATGACTCATTGGTCATGGACTAGATAATCTTGATGATCAGACTGGAGGCTTCATTGATTCCTAACAAGGACTTGATTGGACATTCAGGATGGTCGGGTATGAGGGAAAGAGACAAATTGCAGAGGGGCCAACTCTGGCTTGGTGACAAACTTCCCTTGGACAACAACACGACAAATGATGAGACTCAGGTAGCATGGCATTAACATAAGTTTACGAGGCAAGAGGCAACGCAAACTCTCCATATATTTGGAAGAATAAACAAATGGAGGAGGACACAACTATATGTAGTGAGAAAAAGATTCCCAAGGTCATATTAAATCCCAGGGTTTGATGAACAAACAGACATATGTTCTTTATCCAAGGGTGAATCATTATGCTACCAATAAAGAAAATACTTTTCCCTTCCTCTTTTTGGGGTATATTTGATTTTTTTGTCTTTTTCAATAATTTTGGAAAAAGAATAAAAGAATGTTACGTTACAAAGGAGAATCGAGTGTCGCAAACATACTAGTTCCAAGTGCATGGAACACAGGGATGTTCAGGGAAAAGAGATATATGCAAGAAAAGGACACTCGGGAAAAATCCTCCAGGGGCCAAAGGTGTCAAGACGTAGAGGCAAAATGCTATAGGGCTTGCGTATGAGGCATGCTTCAGATGGTTCAGTTGAGAGCAACATGGAGCCAACATTAGGCCAAAGACGCGGTTATGAAAATGTGATTAATAAAACACACAATGGTAACATCCTTCGATGTAAGTTTAACGAGCCCATAGAAGGTAAGATCGGTGGTTTTTCATATTTAGAGTCTGAAAAAACGTAAAAGGAGACTCCATTGGGGTACCTTTTTCGAAGATAGTCGAGTCGATTCGAAAAAGGGGTAAACTAGCACCGACAAGATGTCTATTCAAAACCATTTTAACTAGTGTGATAAGGACAAGATCACTCGACCCTTTTTTCATTTTTAAGGAGTCTGAAAAAAGATTAACTATGGACTTCGTCAGGAATGTTCTTCTGGACTAGTTTAACGAGTGTGAAAGAATAATGTCACTCGACGATCTTTTCAATTTTAGGGAGTCTGAAAAGAGCTTAACTATGGACTCCGAGGGGGTTCCTTTTTCGTAAGTTTAGCCCCTCAGGCTCGAAAAGGGGGTAAAATTATACCCGAGGGTACTCTTCTAGAGAACTGAAGTTCCATAGAGTATACCTTTGTTCGTACAGTTGACCGTCCAGACTGAAAAAGGGGTAAACTACCACCGGATAGACGTGACTTCAAATTTCAGTTTAACGAGTGTGAAAGGCCACAAGATCGCTCGACAATCTTTTCATTTTTAGAGGGTCTGAAAAGAGCTTAAAAGAAAACCTGTTATATCTTTTGGGAGTCTTGAGGGTGAGGTCAAGAGTGAAAATGAATTAGGCAAATGAGGCTCAAACTCATAATCAGGAAAAACAACAAGGACTCCCGAGCCTACAATGATTAGAGATAACATGGATACCATAATGCAACCAGGATCTACCTAAGGCATCCATGTTCCGGTAAACTCTACCACCAAGTCGTGACACTTCTAAAGCAGCTATGATGGTTCCATGTCACAACCTGATGGGCTCGATCCTATGGCAAAGGAATAAGGCAACGAGATACAAAAGTCAGGGTAGAAACCTAACCTATATGCTCAAGTTGATCCTTAGAATTTTTTTTTTTTCACGGACCGTCGAAAATTACCCAAAACTCCAAAAAACTGTTCCAATACCCAATCATATCCCTCCCATGCAACTCTCAAATCACTCTAAATAGTTTTTGGTTTAAAGAAAATGATAAGGGCGGCCAAAAAAATGACAAAAAGAGGCCAAAAAGTCTATAAATAGAAGCTGGCAGCTCATTATCACCATTGCTGATTTGGAAATTGACTCTAGAGCCAAAAGACTCCCTTTGATAAAAGTGGTGATTCTGGGAGCTACAGTGGATGAAACGAACTTCTGTCTGGACCAAGTAAGTACAAACTAGACTATCTTGCATTTTAAGTCTTTCTTTTTTCTTTAGGTTTCATTTTTTTGGGGGGCGTGGACCTTTAAAAGGTCGGCCCTAGGTCCACATGGGCTATCTCAGGACATGCCATGTGTACATTCAGGCAGAGCAAACCCTGCATGCGTGTACACGCGAATGTCAATATTACAACCTGTGTGGACCCCCTTTTTGAATGAAAAAAGCTTAAAAAACAAGGGTTAACCCTCCTGAACCTTGGTGTTTTGTAGGATGTATGTCCACTGGAGAGAAAGAGAGCATGAAGGGGTTAGTGAGTTGGTTGGGTAAGACCCCAATGTTGTGGCTGCCTTGATGCAATGTGGGTTACTCAAGTTCTTCTTATGTCCTTTTATGCGGGCACAACCTAGGCTACTAAATGCCTTGGTTGACTACTGGCATCCGGATGCAGAGGCATTCATGTTAGAGGGGCAGTCACTAGTGCCCACGACTAAGGACATTTATTTTTTGACTGGTCTCTCCCGAAGAAGGTAACTAGTCAACTTCCAGACTTTTCCTTCGAGGCCGCATAACATAGCGGAATTGATAGGTCTTTACTGTGAGGCTGATACATACCGCTCGAGCTCACAGGTGCCCATAAGCAAGATTACTGACTTATTGCTACATGCAATATTGTTTCTTATTGGGAGAATCAATGGTTCTGTGGGTCTACATCAAGTGTCCCATGCACAGATGAACTGTGCAGTCCAGTTCTTAAATGCACAAATATTTGATTGGAGTACCACATTTCTTGAGTGTATGAAGAGGCAGTTGATAGATTGTCATTTACAGACACAGAGGAACTTTGGGTTCGGGACCGTTCTGTGCTCATTCTTCTTTGAGAGAGTTCCAAGTTTTAGTCCTCGAGTAGTGGTACGAGGACATCAGGCCTCTCTTCCTGCTATGTGTAGATGGGTAGTATTGTTGCCATGACATGGTGGTGGAAGGACTAATGAGTCCTTCGATGGTGATTTCTTTTGCCTGGCTATCACGACAGATCCTAGTTATCGAGGATTACCCTTATGTAGGGATTGATTTTTCAAGGGATCTTGAGATACCAGTACCTCCTGGTGAGGAGCGAGGAGAGATGGGTAAGTCTCCATCATTTTATTTTTTTTGTTAAACATATGTAATTTTTATGTTGTTTTTGTTATATATATCATTTTTTTGTTATACCAGAGTATTTGACGGATATTTGTTTGTTGTGTGAAGATGTGGGACCAGTGTGACCCATGGACTATGTGATGAACAAGCGTCATCCTCGGGCAGGGGCTTCACCTGCCGCCGCAGGGGGACCAACAGTAGCAGGAGATCTTCCAGCTGGGGAGGCTGAGAGAGTATTGAGACGAGTCGAGTGAAAATTTACTACGCTCACTCGCACAGTCCCTATGGAAAATATTGAGGACCTGCCACCATCTATGCAGCCTCATGTAGTGGGGGAACCATGGACGTGGGTCCGGTTGTTTTGGCGTTTAGCCAACGTCGTGGATCAATATAACAAGACCCACAAGCCCTGACCTTAGTTAGACATTTCCCATGCCATGAGCACTACTTGTATATATTTTTTGAGGGCATAAGCCCCCTGACTCGTTATTGGTCATATTTTTGAGGCGCTTGCATCCATCTATGTACTCTGGTTACTTTATGATATTATATATGGATTTTTATGTCTTTTGTGTCTTATGGATCATGTGTGCAAAAAATGTATTTACATATTTATGTGAATGTTCTTTCATATGTTTGCAAGATGCCAATCTAAAATTTGATTAGCTAGAGTATCTGTAACTTGGTTTAATCTCCTAGGAACATGAAAATATGTAATATAATCAAAGTTTCGTTCTAAGAGACATACCCTAAGGAATCGTTGGTGTAAAATCAGATCATGAACTCGATATACTCTTTTTAACTGAGACACAACCAACTGAGCGTCAAGATAAACCTGGAGATGAGAGATACCAAATGACAAAGCGTCACGAAGCAACTCAATAACTACACTATACTCGGTGACATTGTTTGCGGTGTCACCTAAGCATATACCTCTGGAAGAGAATAACTGGACTTGAGGTGTAAAGATTACCCAAGCTGCGGAGGCAAGCCTCCGAGTGTGCCGGCTAGCACTGTCTTCATACCCAACCAACACCTCAAAATCACTTGACATCTGCCACAGTGACAAAAGATAACATCAACGACATGTCCATAACACTAAAAGAAACTAGAAAGTAATAGTACAAAGACTATACATATGTTACAAAAAGTTACCCACGGTGACCTGCCTATGAGTAATAATTCTTGAGGTAGAGCCCATTTCTAGGCTCCGCCAAAGAATTCCCTTCAAAGTCAAATAGACGATAAGCACCCTTTTTTAAAACATCTTTTATGATGAAAGGTCTGAATCACATGGGTTTGAATTCTCCTGCCCCCAGGGGGTCCTTATCTTGGTCATAGACCAGGACAAGGTTGCCTTCAGAGAAAATCCAAGGATGAACAGACCTATCACACTGACACTTGACTTTATGTTTGTGAGCCTCGTTGTCTATGGCTGCATCACGATGCTGCTCATTGAGCTGCTGAAGGTATACTAACCGTTCTTCAAGTGGAGAAGTGTCTGGCAATAATTGTACTGCCAACTTTAGGGATGGGATCTGACATTCGATAGGCATGACTGCTTCCAACCCGTATACGAGTTGAAAAGGTGAGAAACCAGTTGCATTCTTAACAAACGTTCGGTAGGCCCATAATGCCGAGTATAACATCAAATGCCAATTTGACTTGGCTAAGTTGATTGTGCACTGTAGGATGGTCTTAAGAGATTTGTTTACAGCTTCCACCTGACCATTTGATTGGGGGTAGTAGGGTGATGAATGTTCTTGCTGTAACCCAAGATTTGATGTTAACTCGGTCATCATCTAGTTCTGAAAGTGACGACCATGGTCAGTGACAATCTCCCTCGGGACGTCGAACCTTGCTATTATCTGATTGAATAAAAAAAGAGCTGTAGTCTCTCCATAATCTTCAAACGTTGGCATAGCTTCAACCCACTTTGTGATGTAGTCTACAACTACGATGATATAGCAGTGCCCCCCTTGCTAAAGGAGGGTTTCATGTAGTGTAATCAATCCCCCACTTGGTGAAGGGACCAACTGTGATGACATGAAACATGGGAGCGGGATGTGCCCTCATCTTTCGAGAGAAGATTTGGCACATGTGGCACTTCTTGAGCGATTCGATACAATCTTTGATAAGTGTCGGCCAGAAGTAACCTGCTCGTAGAATCTTTTGGGCTGTTTCCAACCCAGACAAATGACCACCACAGGCTCTAGTATGACAATTGTTAAGCATGATAATTGCTTCTTCGTGAGTGAGACATCGGCGTAGGATGCAGTCTACACCTCTCCGATACAATGCATCATCGAGTATGAGATAATTCTTAGCCTGATGGTGTATGCATCGATGCTCATCACGAGAAGCAGAGGTGGGGCACTTCAAAGTCTGGAGATAGATAAGGATATCTCCATACCAGGGATCCGAAGAGGTGATCAAAAACATATCTCCTCTGATAGGTGACTCTTCAGGCACAAGATCACCTGACTCAACCGAAAGTTCCGAAATAAGTTCTACGAAGACCAGTGACTTTTTGGATTTCGCTGAAATGAAATCTAAGTCAAACTCCTGGAGGACGACTATCCGTCTACTAATATTTTCTCCTATTACCCATCTTGTCAACATGTACCGAAATGGATTCATGACAACAATGACAGTGGTCTTGCGAAACAGAACATAATGATGAAACCGTTGAACAGCATGGACTGCTGGCAACACAAGTTTTTTGATATGAGAATAATTGAGTTCCAGTCCTATGAGGCCTCGACTCATGTAATAGATGACATATTCTGAGAACAAGTCATCTTCCTGAACTAAGACCATGCCAATGGTTGATTCTACTGCAGCCAAATATAATAAGAAGTCCTTGTTATAGTTAGGTGGTTGGAGTAGAGGGGCAGTTGTGAGTGCATGTTTCAATGTGGTGAAAGAGCGTTGAGCAACATCAACCCAATAAAAAGGAGCATCTTTCTTAAGTAAGCGCATAAATCCCTTGGTGATATCGACATAGTTAGTGATGAAGTGTCTTAAAAAAATCGCCTTGCCCTGTAGACTCTGAAGTTGAAGGATTGTGCATGGGGGGGCAACTGAATTATTGCCTCAACCTTGAGAGGATCGACCATGATCTTTGTTGTTGACACTATGAGACCAAACAAACGTCCTGATGTTATGCAAAAGTTGCACTTGTTTGGATTCAAGTGAATCTAGAAGTAGCGACAATGCTCAAAGATAAGTCGGAGGTGTGTGGGATGATCCATTCTCTTGCGAGATCGAGATGATAAATCATCTAAATAGGCCTTGACTATATGCTTGAGGTCATGGAAAGCAAAAGACATGGCCCACTGAAAGGTGGATCCAACATTTTTGAGACCAAAAGGCATCTTACAATATGCGAATGTACCCCATGGACAGATGAATGCTGTTTTGTGCTGGTCTTTGGGTTTGATTTGTATTTTGTTATATCCCGAAAAACCGTCCATGAAAGAGAAGGCCTCGCAACCCACACATTCATCAATTATCTAGTCGATGAATGGTGTGGGAAAATTATCTTTGGGATAGGCCTTGTTCAAATCACGAAAGTCTGTACATACACGAATTGTGCCTTGTTTTTTATTGACCGACACAGGGTTTGACACCGATTGGGTCAAATGGATAGGATAGATAAAACTGGCTTTTAGCAGTTTCTCAACCTCAACCTTAATGGCTGCTGCTTTCTTGGGGTTAATTGGATGAAGCTTTTACCGGATAGGCTTGGCATATGGATATGTTGTGATTTCATGTTCAACTATTTTTGGATCAATGCCTGGCATTTCCTTGTAAGACCAGGAAAAAACATTGCGAAATTCTTTAAAAAGATCTGTGTAGATTTGAATCTCTCTGGGGGAGCAGTCAGCTCCAACAAAAAAATTCTCCACGATGCCAGGGTTTCAGGAGATATTGATCGGTAAGGTTTCAATGATAGTTTCCATATTACCCTCAGCATAAACCTCATGTGTAGCTAAGGGATTAATAGGACAAGACCTATCTCCCGTCATAGTCAAGGTGAATTCTTCGGCTTCGATTCTACTTAACTCTGGGAGGAAGTATGATCTGTGATGAAGATCTTCCTAGGGTTTGTCTGGACCAATCATTGCTTCAATTATAGCTTCATCAGAGGGAAAGACTAATTCTAATGAATCAATGTCAGTGAGAGAACCCTGAGCCCAAATAGGTTCTAGAAGTGGATCGAACTCTTGTGAAGGAGTTGGATCAGTGTTGGCTGAAGCTTGCTGGACTAAAGAGTATGCTACTTTAGCTGTGGACAAGGTCATGGACATGCCCCGGTGCCCTGTCCCATCCATTGTGGCTGATGGGGAAGGAAGTATCCACGGATCGTCGAAGTAAGTTGCACGGAACGATGAAACTTGAAAAATATCAACCTTATGGTGATTGGATATAAACTTGATATTGCCTTGAGGGGGCGGGTAATCAAAGGTACCCATCAAAGATGGGCACAAACCAACCCCTACGTTGACCATGCCTGGTTGAGGATTATCAATCATCAAGACTATGGATGCCCCCAATGAAGGGTCAGGTCTGGAGAAAGAGAATTGATCGATGGTCACAATATGCCCCTCGTGTGGAAACAACAAGACCTAGAAAACTGTAGCAACCACAACTTGCATGGAATAAGTCCAACACCTCCCTAACAAGAGGTTATAGTCGAGGGGCGCATCGAGTACCTCTACCTCGACACACACGGTCTTCCCTCCTAACTGCATGGGGAAAGAGGGAATGATACCATGTTCTCGAAACGAATGACCGTCGAAAGAAGTAAGAAGAGTAGGTGATGGAGACAAAACGGGCTGGCCAACAGCCTTCCAACATGCCAATGACATAACGCATGTCAAGGCGCCCTCATCAACCATCATGAAGAAGATATTCCAAGTAAAATTTTTTGTGGGATAAGCCACTACTATTTGAAACACTACGTGGTAAGGCAGACAAGGTTTTAGGTCGGTTGTATCCAGCATGATTGTACCGGGATTACAAGTCTCGGTAGATCCTAAAGCGGTTAACAACGCTTTCCTCTGGGAAGGGCAGCTTTGGAGGACCTCCAAAGAGGACATCGCACAAGGGGTTTGTGATAAATCTTCCACCACAGAATAGTTCTGGGCGGCCCTTGCATTTGGGTTGTGAGAATATTTTTTGAATGCACCTTTTGGGATGTGTGTCATTGTTTCGCCCAACATTTTCTCAATCTATAGAGGAAGAGATGGGAGTTCGGCTTCTTTTCCCTTCTCAGAAATTCTTGGTTTACTATAGTCATGCACTCTAGTCGATATAGAAGCATCACCCTTCACTATATATACGTTCATGGATGCAGGGTTGTTCAAAGACGAAGAGAGTCCTTGGCTTCCCCCTTCCGTGCTTGCAGAGGATTGGGTTAGATTTTGCCCATGTTGAAATGGATTGGTTAACACAGCAGGCTGTTGTTGCGTCACAAAATTTTGGGCTTCTGCAAGCCGAGGACATAGATGGGTTGGGTGGTCTTCCGCACACAAGTTGCATGGATACCTCACCTTCCATTTCTCAGTGTTGTCCCCGCCAGCATTATCGGTAGGTTTTTTATCCCCCTTAACCTTCTTTCGTTGTTTTTTCTTTCCTTTAGGCTACTAGGTGGCCTTTGGATTAGTCGATTGCACTGTGTGTACATCTGACGTTTTGGTAGGGGGAGTATCCAAAGCAGTAGTTTGGCTGGCCGCTGTGTGTTGTATAGACAACTGCTGCAACTGCTTCATCAATTGCTCAGTGGGCTTTGTTTGTGCTGAACCAACAATACCATCGGCATGTGGTCCAACTCTCTATCTGGTTTTATCAAGTATTGAGCCTGGCACATCTAGCAAGATCTCGTATAATAAACTAGACTGAGAATATATTAGCTCAATTTGTTGAGCTCTCATGATGGCGTCTTCTTCGGAGAATACTCCCGACGTCACGACATCTTTGGATAACTGTGGGACCAAAGACTTAAGGAACCACTCAATCAGGAATGCTGGTGGGACTGGTACCTTAATTAAACTCTTTCAGCGTCTCCATTCTCGGATGTGATCAGAGATATGGTCCAATTTTTTTTGTGAGAAATTGGCCAACAATTCGGTGCCAACATCGTATCTCATAGGTAACTAGAAATGGTTTAGGAAAGCCATCGCCAGTTTGCCGAAGGAAGAGTATCTTGAGAAATCGAACTCAATGTATCATTTCGTGACACTCCCAATGAGAGTATGTTGAAACGATCACAACTGTATGGAGTCATCTTTCAATGAGTTAGATGAGCACCAAAGATGGAAGGTAGTCACATGATCTCCTGGATCTTCGTTAGGCTTGGCCTCAAACTTTTGGATGTCCAAAGGCAACTTCGTCGGCATAGGAGGCCAACGTGGATCGTGACAGATAGGGTCATTCAACAACCATGTCAAGTCTGGAAAATGCAAGGTTGCCAGGAAAGGAAGTTTGGGTTGTTGGTGATAACTGGGGAAAAAGGGACTGGAAGTTTGACTAGCACCAGGTTGTCAGGAAAATTTTGGCTGCTGGCTTGGGTTCTGGTAAAAAGCATGGCCATGGCTAGCGCACAGATTCTATGTGTGAGGAGACATCATCGTTTGATTCCAAAAATAGGACATAGATGGTTGGGCATGCATTACATTCAAAGGACTTTGGGAACGGTTTCCCCATGTCGGTCCCATGGGGATAGGCATAACACTTTGTTTAGAGTTCCATTGATTGTGAAAATAATTACCCCAGATCAACATTCCTGACGAGGGAATGGATCCCTGCCAAGAATTCCAAGGCCCTGATGTGGAAGAAGTTCCTGGGTGTGCCCCCTGTGCAGGAATAGTACCCTGCATAGGAATAGATTGTCCGAGACCGGGATTGCCCGCAGTCAGGAAAGCAGTTGACAAGAAGGCGTTGTTACCAAATGCATTGAACAAAGAAAATAGTGTCAAACCTACTGGAATATTATGCAAAGGTGGTCCTTGACTCCCTGCTCCAAATAAACTATGGTGTGCAGGCGGCCCAACGGATGGTTGGTGTGTGCCACCGAGGGAAGGGGACAAAGGAGGTATATGACCTCCTTCATAAGGGAAAACATTAAAGGGAGTGGAAGTGCTCCCCATGTGGCCTTGCAGAGGAGCATTAGAGCTCCCTACCCCCAGACCTAAAGTCTGTGAAGTGGAGTAGGAAAGTACAGGACTTGTACCTGAACTAGGCATCCCGTATGAGAATGGAGGGCCTGTCGCACTTGGTGTGAAAGGGGTTGTGTCTGCCGCCAGAGATGGGAATGGACCACTGTGAAATGTAGAGGTGGCTGAGACCATGGTGGCTTGGAACGGTGATGGTGGGTTAGGAAGTGGAAACTCTCTTGTGGTGACAACCGTAGTGGGAATTGAAGAATTCCCAGAAGGAGTAACAACATTTGTTTCCATTGCTGCATGCGACACTGTCTAGCACTCGTAAGGATGAACCGGTATGATGGTGGGTGCTGGCGACGGAAGTCACCCCTGGATTGCAGCAGGAGTAGAGCCCGACACCCATCAGTTTATGTCACGATTTATTTAATGGGGTGATCGAATGGAAGTTAACTCGAAATGATGTGGTTCTAACACTGAAACTAGGCCGGGCATGCATGGGCAAGTGAGGTCTTACATAACTTCAGAAAGTGAGTTGTAGTAAGGGTGAGTAGGGGGAAGACTTGTATCAGAGAGGTGCAAAGGTCTGTTATAAACATCCAATTTCTAACAGACTGTAGGAGAAGGCATCTAAACGCAAGATCTTCTTACATTCAAACGCAGAAAACCAGAGAATAAAATAATGCCACAATAAATCCTTTATCATAACACAACTGCAATAATTCAAGTGAATCAGTCAATCATGAACTCTCTCAACACGAGATGGACATTAGATGGAGTAAGAAATACTTTCTGTCATAAAACAAGAAATATCACATACAGATGCATAACCAGAAAGCTAGAATCTCTATTAAAACTTTACAGTCAGGAGCTTCTCTCTACCATCGATACTTTACAATATACAAAGACTGAGTTTATATACTCAAAGAATTTTCCTAACAACAACGTGCTCAATCACCCAATGCTTGGTGTCCTTTCAGCTGAATTCAGACATATATCCTTCGTCAAATGCCATATTAACTGCGCATGGCTCCTGTAAGGGGAGTAGTTGAGACATTAAGAGCCAAGTTAGCGTGTGCAGACCTCCTCTAGCTAATCGAGGACTGGGCATGGCCTCTTTGGAAAAAATGGTACACAGGACCCTCTCAAGCAGACCATTGGCCAGGCTCTCCATATCTTCCACTTAATGCATGAAGAGAGGTTTCAACCACTCTTTCTTACCTTTATTTACTTCAAGCAAAAACCAGGCTTGAGTTTGGATGAAATGGCACCCAGAGAATGCGATGAACCTTTCGGCGACTGGACTCGACAGCCCTGACACCTTTTGCACAACTCTTTCTATTTTCCCATGTGACGACAGGCTGTGACCCTGCGTTTATCCTCAAAGGCACGTTCGACGTTCGCGAATAAGAAGGGGTTGATCCTTGTTTCTTGAAATCGCAATGAGAGAAATGCCGAGATGGATTAATCTAGCACCACGCGTCCCTCTAGATATGACGGTTTTGAAATCTCCCGACGATGCTGTGGGCCTGGGTCCTGGACACTCCCGGCACCTCGCACATCGGGAAATGACAGAGCTGCTCTTTGCGCCTTAAAATCGCGATGGGTGAAATGACGAGGAACCTAATCACGCGCCAGGTGTCTCCTGTGGATGGATGGCCTAGATTGCTCCGTAATACTGCAGGCCCAACTTTGGGCACCTTCAGTGCCTTCGGGGTTCGGGGTTTCGAGATATAGGACAACACGGAACCTTCACCCTTTGAACTCGCGATTGACGAAATGCCAACGCGACTAGATCTCGCACCACACGTCCTTTGGATGGATGGCTGCTATCCTTCCCTACATATAATATGGGCGTGATGCATTTGCGCTAATCTCGGTGCAACTTCGCTAACCACGATATTCCACCAATTGCTGATATGCTCCTATGGATGAATCTGGACCGCCGATGATATAATCTCGCCCGCTCGCTTGCTTGGGAGCCTGAAATGAGATTTTTCGCGTTGCGCTCGGGCGCTCCTCATGCGACTCGCTGACCCGAATGCTCTTGTGCCCCGGACAAGAAATGTTACTAACATTAGGCTCCATGGGGGATAGAGTCGTCCCTGTGATTCTCTAAGGAATCATTTTTCAGTTCCAGT
The DNA here is from genome assembly GCA_009831015.1 of Picea engelmannii. NCBI lineage: Eukaryota > Viridiplantae > Streptophyta > Pinopsida > Pinales > Pinaceae > Picea > Picea engelmannii. The sequence goes on from ML793613.1 coordinate 182,288, forward strand.
GCCTTGCTGTTGGGCTATGGAGTGAGGCTCAAAACATCCCGCTGCTGAAAATACAAGCCGAAAAATAAAAGCAAAAAAATAAAAATACATGCTCAAAGGAGCTTATTTATATACAATCCTAAACTAATAAAACACTTTACATGGGGCTATGTGAAAGCAAATTTCCACCATAGCCATTCAAGCAGCTTCCTGGATAGAAGCTCCTTCCTTCTGTCAATGATCATCAATAGATGGTGTAACCATGACAGTAGAACGGTTACACTCTTCAACTCCTCCATATAGGCTGGAGTTGAGATGAAATAGGGCGGCTCCAAGGAATAGGGTAAATGCCACTCCATGTACTTGCTGATAGGGTCATAGAATGAGTGGCCAATCCCAGAAAACTGGCGACAAATAGCCGCATGTGCTACACAGTTGTCCACCTGTGGCTGAGTATCTTTGATAAGCACATGTAGGAGGACAACTGGCACAGGCTCACTGATCTCAGGCGGTGGATGTTCGTTGATTGGCTTTGGATAGAACATAAAATGTGCGCTCAACTATTCCTCTGGTTCCTCCTCCTCTTTTCCGTGCACTCCCCCATCTTGTAAAAAGGGAACGGTCTCCCGATCCTTCTCTTCAATCCCAAATGTAAATACATCATGGGAAAGATCATGAAGGAAGAAAGAACGATCCTCTTCCACATTGGCTTCCTTATTTAAATCTGAGACAACAGGCTCATTGGGGGCAGATGCTAATGCATCCAATAAATCTTCAATAATATCTTCAAAAGAGCTTCTTAGATCATCTGCCTCGAAGACTGGAAAATCCTTTTTGCTGCCTTCAGATTCCAATTTTGCACACTGGGGAGGAGAAAGGACGGAGCTCTGATCCAGGAAGGAAGGAGAAAGGACGGAGCTCTGATCCAGGTCATCAGGATCATCCTCATAGCCTACGTCCAAAACAACTTCATCCGGTATAGAGTTGTGGTATCCCTCACTACAATTATGAAAAACTAACATAGAGGGCTAAAACTCTTGGTAATAGGCGATGAAAGCTGCATGAAACTCCAAGAGTGAAGAAATGCTAACAGGGGGTAAAGAATGATACCATTTACACGCATCCCTTGCTAATGAGAACATGAACATTTTCAATAATACATCCTCATGATGTATCTCCCACTGACGCATGAGTTCATGAAACTCATTGAGGTGCTGAGCAGGGTTTTCATCTTCACGCTTTCCAAATATGGTCAAATAATCGCCCCATTGATTCGGAGAGGGGACAACATTAGGAAAACCAGGAATAGCAGAAAAATTAAAAGGAGCAAACCTGCGAGCAAGGATTTTCTCTATATCGAACCAGTGGAGTCGCCAATCGATTCTTGAATCATGGAGTCGCCAGGTGAAAGATGCACAGCTTCAAATGTGTCTGGTCCTTGTTCACCATCAAAGGCTAGATCCTAACGTTGTTGTTACCCCAGGAAGCTTCCCAAGTTGAGAAAGCAGCTGCTGAAACCTTCTCGAGAAAGCTCCTTAGGGAGAACTTTCAGGTGTGCTAACAGTAGCCACAACTGAAGCAGTGATGTGGAAACGTTGGAGTCACCACAGTGGAGTCGCCAAGTGCAAGTAGCAATCTTGAAGGGCTCTGATGTTTGATGCACCTTCAGAATCAGAGGCTCAATGTCGTTTTGCCCAGGGAAAATATTCAACTTCGTCCCCGACAACGGCGCTAGAAATGTTGGTGATGGAAGTCACCCCTGGATTGCAGTAGGAGCAGAGCCCGACGCCCATCAGTTTATGTCACGATTTATTTAATGGGGTGATCGAATGGAATTGAACTCAAAACGATGTGGTTCTAACTCCGAAACTAGGCCGGGCATGCATGGGCATGTGAGGTCTTAGATAACTTCAGACAATGAGTTGTAGTAAGGGTGAGTAGGGGGAAGAATTGTATCAGAGAGGTGCAAAGGTCTGTTATAAACATCTGGTTTCTAACAGACTGTAGGAGAAGGCATCTAAATGCAAGATCTTCTTAAATTCAAACGCAGAAAACCAGAGAATACAATAATGCCACAAGAAATCCTTTATCATAACACAACTGCAATAATTCATGTGAATCAGTTAATCATGAACTCTCTCAGCACGAGATGAACATTAGATGGAGTAAGAAAGACTGTCTGTCATAAAACAAGAAATCTCACATACAGATGCATAACTAGAAAGCTAGAATCTCTATTAAAAATTTACAGTCGGGAGCTTCGCTCTACCATCGATACTTTACAAAATACAAAGACTGAGTTTATATACTCAGAGAATTCACCTAACAACAACGTGCTCAGTCACCCAAGTCTTGGTGTCCTTTCAACCGAATTTGGACATATATCCTTCATTAGACGCCATCTTAACTGTGCATGGCTCCTGTAAGGGGAGTAGCTGAGCCATTAAGAGCCAAGTTAGCGTGTGCAGACCTCCTCCGGCTAATCGAGGACTGGGCATGGCCTCTTTGGAAAAAATGGTACACAGGACCCTCTCAAGCAGACCACTGTCCATGCTCTCCATATCTTGCACTTAATGCATGAAGAGAGGTTTCAACCTCTCTTTCTTACCTTCATTTACTTCAAGCGAAAACCAGGCTTGAGGTTGGATCAAATGGCACCCGGAGAACGCAATGAACCTTTCAACGACTGGACTCGACAGCCCTGGCCCCTTTTGCACAACTCTTTCTATTTTCCCATGTGACGAAGGGCTGTGACCCTGCGTTTATCCTCAAAGGCGCTTTCGGCGTTCGCAAATAAGAAGGGGCTGATCCTTGTTTCTTGAAATCGCGATGAGCGAAACGCGAAGACAACTTAATCTGGTGCCATGCGTCCCTCTAGATCTGACGGCTCTGAACTCTCCCGACGATGCTGTGGGCCCGGGTCCTGGACACTCCCGACACCTCACGCATCGGGAAATGACAGAGCTGCTCTTTGTGCCTTAAAATCTTGATGGGAAAAATGACGAGGAACCTAATCATGCGCTAGGTGTCTCTTGTGGATGGATGGCCTAGATTGCTCCGTAATACTGCGGGCCCAACTTTGGGCACCTTCGGCACCTTCGGGGTTCGGGGTTTCGAGATATAGGACAACACAGAACCTTCACCCTTTGAACTCGTGATTGCCGAAACACCAACGTGACTAGATCTCGCACCACACGTCCTTTGGATGGACGGCTGCTATCCTTCCCTACATATAATATGGGCGCGATGCATTTTCGCTAATCTCGGCGCAACTCCACTAACCGTGATTTTCCTCCAACCGTTAATATGCTCCTATGGATGAATCTAGATTGCCGACGATATAATCTCGCCCACTCGCTTGCTTGGGAGCCTGAAATGAGATTTTCTGCGTTGCGTTCGGGCGCTCCTCATGCGACTCGTTGACCCGAATGCTCTTGTGCCCCGGACAAGAAATATTACTAACAATGGGTGCCAAAAGATCAGTGGTGGATGTTTCAACTAGACCAGAAGATTTCGCTCCAAGGTCTAAAATGGTCGATTCCTCTGGATGTTGGTCGGGCACAATTTCTTGTGACCTGGTTGCTTCAAAAGACCCTTGTTGGTCTAGCTTTCGCCTTAGTGGTGGTGGGGGTGGCTCCAGTGTAACTAGCAGCAGGCCAAGAAGCCTTCGTGACTGGTGGAGCTCGTGATCCTCCACTGTGTGAGAAGATCAAAGACACTTTAGGGAATTCTAGTCGTTCAAAAACAACACACACTAAAAAAGTCCCTATAAGATAAGACAGGCAAACACTAAATTAATCGGAAGAACAGTTACAACAACCAACACTAGCGCAACTTACTGGTGCAAGTGCAACTCGAACACGAAAGCACCCTATGTGTATACTCTGCAAAGCATGGCTTGATTTTCTTCCTAGGTACCGCGGTATACCCCCGTAGTCACCCGTGTATGTCTCTAAAAAAGATAGGCAACTAGGTTGCCTGGGCACGAATAGTCACCAGGCGAGTACAGTCGAAAGTCAAGTAGACCACAATGAGCAGGGTATCGAGCCCAAAACCTGTCAAGGGTATTGAGAGCAAGTGGTTTGGAAGACAACTGAGGACCTCGAACAGATTTGAGACCCACGAATTTCCATGGAAAATGCAATCGACGGAATCCCAAGACAAGCCCTCTATATGTGTTCTCCACTACGATTGGTCCAACTTTGGAGGGGTTATCTCCGCTACCTTTCTTCACGTGACCTCATGTTTATCCCCTGTGTTAGAGGGGGGTCCCGGATAAATTTCACTATACTGGACTTGGACACTCCCTAACTTAGACTCCAATGTTTGATTTTAATGGCCTTGAAGAGTTTCCTCTCCAACCTAATTCAAGGCCCTAATCCTGAACTAATTGGTTGACCCTACAAACAAAAAAGTCTAATGAATTTTAGATTTAGCATTAATTTTATGGCTTGTCTTATGTCAAAGGTTATGACAATGAAACTAGTGATGTTTGAAAGACGAAAGTAAAAATGAACAGAAAGTTGGAAACAAAAACCTTCACTTAATGCAAATTTTCAACAACTTTTCAAATTTTAAATTTTTTTCTAAGTTCTTTTGAATAGCAAACTCAAAGCAGGATTTCACTTAACTACGAGCTACTTACGATCTAAGTAAACTGTCAATAACTTATGAAAGCGAAGACTTTTCCTTGGTTACTAATGTAAAACAACACTTTTCAACCAAAGAAAGAAATGAAATATTTTTTTTATTTTTTATTTGAATGCTCACAAAGCAAAAAGGAAAAATATCAACAAGTCAAAAACCAAGAAAAAATTCTAGCCTGATCGCAGATCGCAAAGAATCACTTCAAGAAATCACACACTAGCAACTTAAAAAAGGAGTCTCACACTTGTCTAAAAACCCTAAAGAAAATTTTGATGAAAAATTTTAAATGAAAAAAGAAAGCTATGGCTGAGATCAAACCTAAGCTATTGACTGCTAGGATAGAGATTCAAAAACCTAAAAGGTATAATCTTGTCAAGGGAAGGGATGATTGCCTCACCCTCAACAAAAGCTATCCTTCACAAGCACATTGCTGACAAGTCAACAACAAGCGTGTCACGTGAGCTGTGTAGAGCCAGAGGGCGTGTACATGTGTGTTGGCCTTATACAGGCCGCGTGTATCTCTAAAACTCCGAAACAAATAAAAATAGACAATCCAAACTAGGAAGAGACCACTGATACTGAGAACCAGGATCTCTTGAAGGCTTAGACACTTTCTTTAACAGAAAAAAAAAATGTAAGGAAAAATTCGTAGAACAAACCAATCTGAGGTGAACCCTAAGCTATAGACTGCAAACAACAAAGATTAGAAAGAGTTCTAGAAAACCCCTGAGAATGATTGATTCTGACAGGGAAGAGGATGACTGCCTCAAAAATTTTCTGGAATCGTACACGCTACTATTACTTCTTCAACTAGTGTTTACACATGGGCTGTAAGAAAGTAGGGCACGAGTACATGCGTGAAAACCTTATGCAGGCCGCGTGTACCTCTATGGGTCTCGAAAAAAAAACAGTCAAGCAAAGAAACAAGATAGCTGGTATGGAAGACTAGAATCTTTGTTAGCTTAGACTTTGCAGAAACTTCAAAAAACAGGAAAGAAAACCAGTCTTTTAAAAATACCCAAAAATATTCCCAGAAACCCTAGAGACTTCCCCAGTATGGTCGCCAATTCTGTTGTGGTGGGAAATCCCCCTATGGACTATCATTTAGGGTTATATTATGCATGCAGATAAGATCGAAATAATCCTACTTTCTACCGTTGTCCCAGACCTAATCCCCATTTCTTTTAAGAAAATACATGGTTAAACGAACATACCTTGTTCCATAGGTTCGATGTCGATCCTTCTTCATGCTTGATCGCTTGTTAGCAGCTATCCTCCCAAGACTGACCTGTGTACAAAACAAGAAACAAACTCTACATGCATTTATTCTACAGATTAATGGGTTAGAGATTCAAACATATATTCACTAAACTATGAAGAACTCATATAGTGGGATGTGAAAAACATTTCTTTATTATTAACTTTAATGAATCAACTTACAATGTCGAGATTGGCCACCGCTCCGCGAACCTAATCCTGGGATCCTCTTCAAATGTCCTCCAACTTCTTTGCTCTGTATCTCTCTTTGCACAAGGATGGCTAAAGGGTTGGGACAATGGGAATGTGCAATTAGGTAGAGTTTCTTTACTATTATTCTCCTCCTCCAAATGGGACCCCTAACCCTTCTTTTATAGGCTAGAAGAAGCTAGGTATTTGGATGAACCCTCGACCATGCATGGCCAAGAGTTTCAGTTAACTCACCCAAAGCTGTGTGTTCCATCGACAACTTTCCTTTTTTCGTGCTTTTGTAAGTACACGCGGGCTGTTTTAGGTCAACTAGCATGTACACGTGTGTAGTAATGGAGTAGGGCACGTGGGCCCTTATAAAAGAGGTTTTTAAGAAGAGTTATTTAGCAGTGCTTTGGAAAAAAGGAATCTGAGATGGCCTGATGCCAGGTAAGCATGTCCAGTGCAAATTAGGGTTATAACACCTGGGTACAGGTTTTCCAAGCTACCTCTGGTGGAATGTCCTCCTCTTCTCCAGTGCAAATCCTCTGATCTGTCTTTTCCCCTTGCTAGGATCTCAACATCCATCTAGTGGGATTTCATCTCCATGGAGGTCTGAACTAATCATCTCCCCATGTGTACCTGTCACAAGGGTACCTATCCATCGGGTATGGTCCCGAAACATCAACAGATATGCCCTCCATGGGCTCATAATTCACAGGGATCATAACAATGTCAATTACATCTACTCATCAAGTTTATTAAACATGTGCATACAACTCCTTTTACCCAGACAAGTGCTCAAAGACATTATACTAATATACAAGCCAAGTTTGGAGGAAACACTAGGACATCCTATTGGGATAATGTTCACTGGATGTGGGATGTTTCCAGGAGAAATCAAATCTAAGCCATGTGAGTGGGAGAGGTGGTAAGGGATGTCTGGCCAAGGGGTGCAGTGAGAGTAGGGAACTGTATGGCGTACCTGTGGGTGCCTCTATAGAGGGTGAGCTGCACCTGTCATGGATGAAAATGTTTCCAAGCCCATTCATGCATTTTGTCTTTATTTTTATTGATTTTTCTTTCAAGAAGTTAGTTAGGGGACACTGCCCTGGTGTGGTGACCAATGGTGGCAATGTTACCCATGAGAATTTCACAGAAATGAGAAGGCTGGCTCGTGATGAGACCCCCTTTCTCTTGGCTATGCCACCAAGAGACACTACCCTGGCGTGGTGACCAGCTGCTAGTAGTGTCATATCGCTACATGCCCATGGACCTAATAAGATGGCTTGTGATGAGACCCCCTATCCTCTAACTAGGTCTTGTTTTATTATTTTTATGGGTCCCTCTATATCTTGCTGAGAAGTCTTTTACTACTTTATTGGGGATCCCTGGGTGAAGCATCTCAAGGTTTCATCTTTTTTTGGATTCTATCTTTTGCCAGCTACTTTTACCCTTTGGGCCTTTATCCCCTTCTTCCCACAAGGTAATGTAAAACCCTTAAATATTTGGCCAACCCAATTCCTGGACCAGTGTAATGGGATGGATGAGCAGGAGAAAGATAGAAAGTGGTAAGTATGGTGGGAGCGGACGATGGCTTCTGATGAATCCCCCTAGTGGCAACTCAAAACCTATGGGCACAAGATTACTAGGGCATCCTCTCATTCCCCCTAAATATGGTCAAGTGGATAGGTATAATATCCAAGCACCCGTTAGAAATAAAAATAATTGAATGCACATATTGAAATATTTTGAGGATTAGAGTGACACATACCATGATACCCAGACTCATTACCTCATGGAGCAAGATCCACTTTTGCTACAGGTCCAGGCCGAGGTGATGAATGCCGATACTGCTGACAAAGTGGAGGTGTTGAATAATGAAAAGATGGGCCCTCCAGGGTCATGCTCAAGTCGATTTGTGTAATGATCCCAAGCCATTATGCAAGGATCATCACGGTTTTGTTGTCTTTTTAAAAATTTTTCCTGGTTGTGGCATTTCATCAAACACTTTGCTGATCTACTTTTTAGATGTGTTTATATGTGTGTATGCAACAAATAATAGAAAGAGATAACCATGGAACATACCTCAACCATATGCAATAAGATAGACAAGCCAAAACATCTCAATTCTTCTTTATTCATAAATAGAGAAACCTGCTACAATGAAGATGGCGATATGGAATGCTCAACAGAGGGCCAAGAAGATAGACAATAGGTAAGAGCTGCTACAAAATGCTCTTGCTAATAAAAAATATGCCTCCAAAGGCTGAATAAGAAAATAAGATCAATACAAGCAGATTTGAATGCCAAACTCTCCAGCTGAAGAATGCCACGCTCCAATAGAAGGCTGAAACCCTCAATAACTCAGCCCTACTGCCAAAAGTGTCCAATCACCCTAAGAAATATGCCAACTGATAAATCGGGTGATGGTAAGAACAACCTAGGTGCCCGAATCTCCAATATCCCTCTCAATCTTTATAGATCTGAAATCCCCCACTGAATGGTGCGCCCCACTGGATGACTGAATCCCTAGATAATTCGGCCTTGCTAAAGGAGGCCTCCAAATGCTTTGAAAATCTCCATAAATATAGATCGGGACACTGAAAGTCACTAAGTGAACTCTCAGGGTCAGATCTGAAGTGTAACCCCTCCAAACGGACTAGATCTGGATCTCAAAAACGCCCTCCTTCTCTTCAATTCGCCCCACTGCTCAAGAAATAATTTGAGCCATAAAACTATCTGAAAAAGCACTAGATCTGATGTCCAAGGCCCTGTAATGAAAACCCAAGTGATAGAATCCTCAACGGCCCTGCCAATCTCCTACAACGAATATCTCTCCAAGGATGGTGCACCCCCCCCTTGCTGGAAACCCCCAATGGTGTGCCCTCCTCGTCTTCCTGTGTCTGTGGCTGTGTAGAATCTCCTGCACTAATGTAGATCTGACTAGAATGGTGTGGGAGAGTATTGCATCTTCGAGACCAATCTTGGGACAAGCTAGGTGGAATATTTCACCACCGAATCGTCCTCTAGGGTTTGTTAAGTCAAAACCCTCAAAACCCCCAAGAGATGGGCTCCCTAGCTAAAGCCAGATATCAAATTGATAAACATACATGAATGGATGAGAAGAGGCCCTTGCCTTTCTTTTATACTTTTGTCCCACCTTGTCCCTCCAAAGTGACTTTCATTTTATTAATAATTAATTAATTAATTAAATCACTTTAATTAATTAATTAACCTTTTTACCTCTGAAAAGCTCCTTATCTCTCCTTGTGGCTTCCCTGGCCACTGAAAGTCACTTCGAGCCATCCTATCCTGTAGTGTTTCTCCTCTCGATTCCAGTGAGCTATTACACTAAGAGGTTCCTCCAAGTAATGTGCCCAAAATGACCTCTTCAGTGAATTCCATTGACTTATAGCTCAAAATAGTCAAAATCATGGAAATCGTCGGAATGGAACGAAACCAAATCCAATCTGTGCAGAATGGCTCATAATGATGGAATATGATCATCAATGCAAGCTAGACCCTACAATTCCTCTCAAATACCCCTGTACTCACTATAACCTCCATCTGGCTACTCTGGTCATCATAACCCTCTACACTGTGATGATGTCCCAAAGTGGGGACATTACAGTCCTCCCTACTAGAAAATTGCTTATCCTCAAGCAATAACCGAATCCCCTCAAGTATAATGTCAGGGTCCCATATCCACCTATGGGATACATAGTAGAACCCCTCCAAGGATGAACAATGACACATGATGCCCCCTGGGTCCCATATCAAGTCATGAACTGCTGGCCCCTGGGACGCATAATCCTGAAATACACCAACTCCGTGAGTCTCCTGTACTTGACACATGGCCTCATCTCGGAGTGAGACTATCCTCCTAGTCTCTTCCAAGATCCAGATGGCCTCCATCAACTGCACATGCTGATGCCCGACTGCGATGATGCAAGACCTCCGTGAGGCACCCGCAACCGATGTGCTCCTCTCAACACTGAAGCTCACTAGAAAGTTAGAATAACTTCCCCCTGCCATGGTCCACTCTCCCCTGTCGATCAATGCAATTTCCATCCCTACAATCCCTGGGTCCCATGCTAGCCTCTGTCGAAGATCCCCATGATGACATTGTACTATGATGGCCCTGCCTGACTGCTCCCTGTATGTATACTGGATCCTGAAGCTGAAATCCTTGTGGCCATTGGACCTGCTATCCAGAAACTATACCTATAAGGAAATATCTGTAAAAGAAGTACCTGTCCACCCATCTCCATGTCCTATCATGATGACCAAGAGTGAAAATATGCCTCTCTCTATAAGACAAATCCCTGCAGACCCACTCCAAACCGACCCCTGGTGGAGTGTGTGGCTCTCTGTCTCAACCTGGGTCACCATGTAGTCAGACATCCTGCTAGCCAAATGAACATCCAGATCCCATGGTAAAGTTGGAAGTTTATCACTTCCAATCTCCTCTAACTGCTCTTGTGTGAGACTAATCACCGTCAGGAGCCCTCTGTGCTCATCTGCTATCCTCCTCATGCTGTTGTCTATGATAAAAGTGTCAGGACGGGTTAATAGAAACATCTACAGCTGACTGTAGGACTGAAAGGCATCACAAGCTTTGGTCAATCCCAAGGATTCGACCAGAAGCTCATCCCTCGGTATTCATGATAGATGCTCTCCTGTAGTCATCACTGAATCCCAACCATCCAGTACAACCAGAAGTAACTCCTCCAACTGCTGCTCAACCAACCTCCAACTGTCATCCCCCATGCAACTACTGATATGGTGAAGGCGATCTCTCATAACTAGGTGCTGCTGCAAAAGAGTGACATCTGCATGCTCCCCTAGCTGTGTCTCCTCCCTACAAGGCACTATACCGCTCTGAAACCCACCATACATCTCAGCATGTACCTGTGAGCTATCACTCATCAATGTATGCTCCGGCATACTCATGTCATCTCCCATAGACTCATGCTGCATCATAGATCCTGGGCATACTGTTGGATCAACCCCTACATGGAGGTCAACCATTCTCGGAGCACAAAGAGAAGTGTCCTCCAAAAACTGGTGCTCCTCTGCTAGATCATCAACACCCTCTATCAACGTGACTGACTGATACATCTAAGTATCCACTAAGACAGATGAAGTGGATCTTTGATGGATCTCCTCAAGAGACTCATCTGTCCTAGACTCTGATTCTTGAGAGGCACAAAGACCGCCCTTCAAGAATCCTCGAGTGCTCTCCAACTCTTGACTGAGTCAGTCCATCTCCAACTCCTGTTCCCTCAGAGCCTCATGATACATCTCACCAACCCTCAGTAGATGATCCCTGTCTGTCGACAACTGTTGGTAGTCAGTCCTCATCACGGATACTCTCTCCCGGAGAGTGTGAAAATCATCCATGGAAAATCCTCCATCTGAGCTTCCCTATGCCACTGATGCTCTCCGACAGTAATTTTCCATCACTGCATGCATGCCATCAATACGTCTAGTTGTTGCCTTGCTCATAGCCTCACTAACTCTTAACTGTGCTGCGAAGTGGTGTGACTCTTGATCATGGTCATGCTGAGGTGCCATCTCAGACCCCTCACTGCTAATGTCAACTCTGGAATCCCCAAAAACACCATCTACATAAGATGATGTGCTGAACTATCCACTACCTGTTGTGCTACTGGGTACTCTTGTATTCCACTACATCCCATCACTAGATGTTATCTCCCACTGAATCACATTGTATCCTGTAGGAGCATCCGTATCCTCCTGTGCACTCAACCTGCTAATATCATTTGCACCTGGATCCCATAGAGATGTATCTAGACATGTCCTATGGTCATCATGACTGCTAAAAAGTGCATCCTCATCAATGCAGATTGATCCTGGGAGTAAGTGCTCCATCAACCTCTCAGCCTCTACAATCTTCTCAACTAATGGAGTCTCCAATAGCTGTGACTCAATCTCCTCTGGCTGACCTATATGTGTGAGGTCAACTGCCTGTACATACCGTACCTCCTCATGGATCTGTGGGTCTACCTGTCCATGGTGTGCATCCCTCACACTAGGCTCATCCAACATACCTGACGCACCACTGATCTCCTCATGTGATGTGGCTATCATGGGTGTCTGAACATGTGACAGATGTGTCACAACCCCCATAGGAAGCTCATCATCTCTAGGTGCTAACACGTGTGAATCCTCACTAGTGTCACTACTCTGCTGAGGCATAAGGTCATCAAGGGTATGTGACATGTCTGCTGAGGCACCGGTGCTATCATCCTGTCCATCTAGCTGCCTATCCACTACACAAGGGCCATCATCCTCCTCAAGCGTGCAAGCACCACTAGCCTCTATGCACGAGTCATCATCACTATCCTCTGAGGTAGAGTCATTATCACTAGCATCTGTGCAAGAGTCACTATCATCATCTGATTGCTCTGGATCCTCATCATAACTATCATAGTGTACCTTAATGATATGCTTCTTACCCTTACCCCTACACCTATGATCTGGTTCCCAAGGCACCTTGCAACTGCAGCAAAGTTGCGTGCTCCTAATGGGTGTGGGATTTCCTCCCATGCCATGTATTCCATTGCCTTATTGACCCAGAATGTAATCTCATCTGTGCTCCACCTAGGCTTTTTCATGGATAAATACTGTTGGAATGTTACCTGAGCCCTAGTTTCCTCACTAAGGGCATAGAAATATTCCCATCTATGACATACAGTCTCTCTAGAAAAATCCCTAATATTCATCTCTTCTTATGGAAGACCCCTCTATGGCTTTGCATACATGTGATAATTCCCACTGGCTGGCAGGAATCTAAGCTCTGATACCACAGTAATGATCCCAAGCCATTATGTAAGGATCATCACGGTTTTGGTGTCTTTTTAAAACTTTTTCCTGGTTGTGGTATTTCGTCAAACACTTTGCTGATCTACTTTTTAGATGTGTTTATATGTGTGTATGGAGAAAATAACAGAAAAAGATAACCATGGAACATACCTCAACCATATGCAATAAGATAGAGAAGCCAAAACATCTCAATTCTTCTTTATTCATAAAATAGAGAAACCTGCTACAATGAAGATGCCGATCTAGAATGCTCAACAGATGGCCAAGAAGATAGACAATAGGTAAGAGCTGCTACAAAATGCTCCTGCTAATACAAAAGATGCCTCCAAAGGATGAATAAGAAAAGAAGATCAATACAAGCAGATCTGAATGCCAAACTCTCCAGCTGAAGAATGCCACGCTCCAATAGAAGGCTGAAACCCTCAATAACTCGGCCCTGCTGCCAAAAGTGTCCAATCACCCTAAGAAATATGCCAGCTAATAGATCGGGTGATGGTAAGAACAACCCAGGTGCCCGAATCTCCAAGATCCCTCTCAATCTCCATAGATTTGAAATCCCCCACTGAATGGCGCGCCCCACTAGATGACTGAAGCCCTAGATAATTCGGCCCTACTGAAGGAGGCCTCCAAATGCTCTGAAAATCTCCAGAAATATAGATTGGGACACTGCAAGTCACTAGGTGAAGTCTCAGGGTCAGATCTGAAGTGTAACCCCTCCAAATGGACTAGATCTGGATCTCAAAAACGCCCTCCTTCTCTTCAATTCGCCTCACTTCTCAAGAAATAATCTGAGCCATAAAACTATCTCAAAAAGAACTAGATCTGATGTCCAAAGCCCTGTAATGATAACCTAAGTGATAGAATCCTCAACGGCCCTGCCAATCTCCTACAACGAATCTCTCTCTAAGGATGGTGCACCCCCCCTTGCTGGAAACCCCCAATGGTGCACCCTCCTCCTCTTCCTGTGCATGTGGCTGTGTAGAATCTCCTGCACTAATGTAGATCTGCCTAGAATGGTGTGGAAGAGTATTGCATCTCTGAGACCAAGCTTGGGACAAGCTAGGTGGAATTTTTCACCACCGAATTGTCCTCTAGGGTTTGTTAAGTCAAAACCCTCAAAACCCCCAAGAGATGGGCTCACTAGCTAAAGCCATATATCAAACTGATAAACATACATGAATGAATGAGAAGAGGCCCTTTCCCTTCCTTTATACTTTTGGCTCACCTTGTCCCTCCAAAGTGACTTTCATTTTATTAATATTTAATTAATTAATTAAATCACTTTAATTAATTAATTAACCTTTTTACCTCTGAAAAGCTCCTTATCTCTCCTTGTGGCTTCCCTG
>ML793613.1:196625-209156 GCA_009831015.1 Picea engelmannii
CCTCTTCAGTGAATTCCATTGACTTATAGCTCAAAATAGTCAAAATCATGGAAATCGTCGAAATGCAACGAAACCAAAGCCAATCTATGCGGAATGGATCACAATGATGGAATATGATCATCGATGCAAGTTGGAACCCACAATGCCTCTCAAATACCCATGTACTCACTATAACCTCCATCTGGCTACTCTGGTCATCATAACCCTCTGCACTGTGATGATGTCCCAAAGTGGGGACATTACAATCTGTCTCTCCGTACTCCATGTCTAGGACCTGTGGGCCTCGAGACATAATCTCCTTAGTTATCCCTGAACTAGGGGATAACATCTGGCTCCAACTCGGGGACATGTTCTTAACATAGAGCGCATGTGAACCTCATCATCTCTTGGCATAACCTATGACCTGCTAGTTGTTAATAGTCATTTGGGGTGGTGATATCACCCCCAACTCATATATATATAAAATGAAAACAATCATATATAAAAATGTGAAAACAAACTATTCTAGCATGAAATGAAAATGGTATGTACAATGAATGCAAATGCCTACTTACCTGTACTTACATGTTGGATGATTGCTAGGTGTAGTCAAATGACGAGTGAAACCATCCTAGCAATGTCTCACAATACCTACCTCTGTGCTTCATTATAAACCAAAACAACAATAAGTTAAGAACAAAAATAACATGAGTTAGAGAATGTATCGTATCATTGGAAACCATAAAGTCTAACTCATGTAGGCGGGTGGGAGGGATAAAATCATGCCAAGTCATTCTCTGAGGAAAGTGCTCAATCCACTTCAGGAAGGGGTCATGACAATTCAAAGGTTCAGAAAACTGACTCAAAAGGTTTGAAAGTTGGCTACCTAGAACGTCCTCATATTCTGAAGCCTGGGAAAGGATTGACAAGGATCTAGAAGATGACTAACAAACTCTTAAGGAATGGTTGAAAGGCTGAGATGACAGACTTTTTCTTGAGGTATTCAACCTACCCTTGAACTCTAGGGTTTGCCTCAGAGGAAACTCAATACAAAAGACATATCTCCCAACTACAACTTCAATGACACATCAAGGTAAAGTAATCAGAGGTAGATGGAGAAAGCTGTCACAAGAATCCTTCTTTAGGAAAACGTTGTCCTTACTCCTATCAAGACCTGAGCACAGTGGTGGTTGATAATCCTCTTCATGGAATGAATCCAAGTGCTTAGAGGAGTACTCATCAAAATCCTCAAGGTATGACCTAAAATCATTAGGAAAATAAGAGACCAAGTCAACCTTGGGTGTTTGGAAAGTATAGATAATTATATCATCTTCTGGTTGCCACTGGTCAAAATCAAGAGTAACCTGTTGTGATAATTGTAAAGGAAACACTTGGAAATGATTCTCAATGTTGTAAATGGGGTCCATATCATAACCAACAACATCCCACTTACGTCTCCTAACATGTATGAACTCATCAATATTATTAACCATGTCACTATTTGTATCATAACATGATGGATTTGAAGCATTCAATGGCTCATCTATCTCCTCTTCATTTCCCAAATCATAAAGTGGAGAATCATAAAAAAATTGAATAGGAGGGTAACTTACTGTTTTTGTTTCTTCTTGTGCAAGAGCCTCGAGGACTTGGGTGTCTTCAACATGCATCATTGTTTCATCCTCATGAGTTGCCCCTTCATCTTCACCTATACAACAAGGAAGATATACTTTGTTCGAGGATTCCATTTCTTCTTCCTTCTCCGAGTCATAAAACAAGGCATTATTAAGATCCTGAAAAGGAAAGTGACTAACCTCATTATCTTCTTTCTGTGTAGGGGGAAAAGGCTCGTGGATGGATTCATCAGAGAGAGGAGGGCATGTCGACACTTCATCATCTTGTTCAGGTTCCAGCTCCTCAACTGTGTCTTCAGCAATCCTTTGCTCTTCCTTGTGGGGTTGGAAAACAACCTCAGGATCCTTCTCCTCAACCCCTTGTTGGTTGATGACTTGTTTCCCTCCTTCTTGTAAATTGTTAGTAAATATTTCAAGGGAAACTAATCTCTCCAAACTAATATTTTCTGGGCATAAGGGTCATTGATTTTGGCCCCTAGAGAGAAGGTGTGTTTTCCCTTGGACAAAGAGATATTTGCCTCAGTTTGCAAGGCCATGTCATAAGCTTCGTGGAGTGTTTTTGGCCCCTTTTTACTTAGGAGAAACCCTAAGTGCACCAAGAGTGCATTGGTATAGAGATACACGAGGTGATTTTCTTTAGGGTAATAGGTTGCAGGAATTTGATATATTAATTTTTGAAACCTACCCTCGAAATCCCTGACAGTCTCATTTTCAGTTTGTCTTATGTATTCGAGTATTTTTAGTAAAGTTTGGATATCTTTCAATTTCATACCCCAGTTCCCGAGAAAGGTCACTTCCAATTGGGCCATAGATGTGATACTAGCAACATGGAGATTATCATACCATTTTCTAGCATTCCCATGAAGAGTGGCAGAGAAAAGTTTCATCACCAAATCTTCAACATCATCATTGATAGGATGGAGTTGAAAAAAGGACCAAAAATCAACCATATGATAGTCAACTCTTTCCCCATCACTACCAGTGAATCTAGGGAGCCATTTTTCGTACTTCGGGGGAATTTGTCGAGGGTATCCCAGGATTTTACTCATGTCTAGGGGTTTGAAAGTTCCCAGGTCCCATTTGAGAAGTCATGGTTGGCTTCATCATCAATGGAGTCGCTAGATAATTTTCTCGAAATTGTCAAAGAAAAAAGGGAATCATCCTTTGTGGAGTCACCGGGTAAGCTTGTAAGATAAAGATTCTTGAATAGAGGCTTACCGAAAAAGTGTCATTCGAGGAATATTTGACTTAGTGTTCCCCGACAATGGCACCAAAATGTTATCGTGCAATTTGTACTTTGATAGAAAGGAAAAGGCAAATGAAGACAAATTGACGTAACATGAGGCGATCCTATCACCGTCACCTTAATAGGATGTCTCTTTCTATTTAGTGTGGTAGGCCCAGGGGAGACATCTTCGATGACCTGGGGTTTTGAGAAGGAAAAGGATAAAGGCTAATTAATAGTTTCCCTCTCACAAGTCACCACCAATCAGAAAGTCCGGCGAAACAACCAATAAAGAGATAATAAAACCAGAAATGTACCTGCCCAGAACAAAGCAATATAAAACTATATTTGCAAGAGCACTTGCTAGTTAGTACTTCATATAATAAGAGACTTTCTTAATAAGAGCAATTGACTAATATATTGGTGAAGTAAACGAAGGTGTATAGCAACAATAATCACAATGAAATACTTCACAATTAATGCTTTATAAAGGCTTCAAAATGAGCAAGAATGATTAATCATCAATATCATAACACCACCATTCATCAAAAGCAAATAAGGCTATGCATTAGTCAATATTTTCAATTGATTTAAATTCTTCAAAGTATGACTATAGATAAAGTGAATAATAACAACAATAAGGTTAGTAGGTCAATCTAAATTAGGGTTAGAAGGTGTTAGTTGTTCAAAGATTTGGATGTTTGAGAGTTGTGATCAAAATACTCAGGAGAGAGAGATCTTAGATCAGTGTCTTCATAGGGAAAATGGAGTCAAATAAGTGGCTGCAAGAGTTGAAGGAGCAAGATGATAATAGTAGGGCCGAATATAAGAGGAATTTGATGGATGAAGTGTTGGTAAGCCAAGGCTTCAACCACCAAACCCTAGGGGAAAACGACTAGTAAGGTGTAGGTAACCCTAGGCTTTAATAGGTTTCCCTCCCTCTTTAGCTCAATGACAAAGTAAAATTGGCTAGGATGAAGAACAAGTGATAGGGTGTTGCAATGGCAAGGCCCTAGCAATGAATTCAACATAGAAAACTAATCCTTGGCATAATCTAGTAGGTAGATAGCAATTGGAACAAGGATTATAACAAGTACTTGATCTCTAGGTTTTAATCTAGCAATTTCATTAACACAATGTAAAGTAAAACACTATAACCATTCAAGTAAGAGAAGAATTACATAAATTTACTCACATTCACCATGTATCATCAATGAAAAACCCTAGTTGTAGACTTTCCACCATGAAAAATTCCAATTACACCATAAAAAGCCTTCCTTCAACAAGTGCACACTAGTATTTCAGCCAAAAACCCTAAAGAAGGGTGCAAATTTCATACGTCACTCAAGTGTGAATCAAAGATGATGAGAAAAAGAGAGTTTTAGCTCTCTACTTATACCATATCAATGACCTTAATTTTACTTTTAGGTCACAAAAGGTCGACATGGCCAAATTTACATCAAAATACTGTTTTACACTAAATGTCATAATTAAAACCCTAATCAAGCATAAATGATGACATCATTCCCTTTTAGGGTGACTTTAGGACCTTTTAGGGAAACATTGGCCTCCTGAAGCAAAACATTAGGCCTCCTTGGACCTCAGTAACCTGCCACACGTGCCACTTGGCACATAACTGCCTCCCAAAACCTCCATAAATACTGGATGATGTCATGGGTGTCCTAGGTGATGTCATTGGCCTTCCAAGGCCTACATCACGGTGAAAAGGGCACAAACCCCCTGGGTACGGGTCTGCCAAGCTGCCTCTGGTGGAACATCCTCCTCTTCTTCGATGCAAATCCTCTAATCTGTCTCTACCCCCTGCTGGGGTCTCAACATCCATCTGGTGGGATTTCATCCCCATGGAGGTCCGAACTAATCATCTCCCCATATGTACCTGTCATAAGGGTACTTGTCCATCGGGTATGGTTCTAAAACATAAACATATACACCCTCCATGGGCTCATAAGTCACATGGTTCATATCAATGTCAAGCACATCTAATAATCAAGTTTATTAAACATGTGTATAAAACCCCTTTTACCCGGACAAGTGTTGAAAGACATTACACTAATCTACAAGCCAAGTTTGGAGGAAACGCTAGGACGTCCTATTGGTCTAATGTTCACTGGATGTGGGATGTTTCTGGGAGAAATCAAATCCAGGCCATGTGAGTGGGTGAGTTGGTAAGGGATGTCTGGGCAATGGGTGCAATGAGACCAGGGAAATGTATGGCTTACTTGTGGGTGCCTCTATAGAGGGTGAGCTATACCTATCATGGATGCAAATGTTTCCAAGCCCATTCATGCCTTTTGTCTTTATTTTTATTTCTTTTTCTTTCAAGAAGCTAGTTAGGGGACACTACCCTAGTGTGGTGACTAGTGGTGACAATGTTACCCACAAGCATTTCATGGAAATGAGAAGGCTGGCTTGTGATGAGAGCCCCTTTCTCTTGGCTATGCCACTAAGAGCCACTACCCTGGGGCATGGTGACCATATTATAGTAGTGTCATACCGCTACATGCCCATGGACCTAATAGGTTGGCTCATGATGAGACCCCCTACCCTCCAACTAGGTCTTGTTTTATTATTTTTATGGGTCCCTCTATATCTTGTTGAGAATCTTTTTACTAATTTCTAGGGGATCCTTGGGCGAAGTGTCTCAAGGTTTCATTTTTTTTTGGCTTCTATCTTTTTCCAGCTAATTTTACCCTCTGGGCCTTTAGCCCCTTCTTCCCACAAGGTAATGTACAACCCTTAAATATTTGGCCAACCCAATGCCCAGACCAGTGTAATGGGATGGATGAGTGGGAGAAAGATGGAAACTGGTAAGTATGGTGGGAGTGGGCGATGGCTTCTCATGAATCACCCCAGTGGAAACTCAAAACCTATGGGCACAAGCTTACTAGGGCATCCTGTCATTCCCCCCATATATGGTCAAGTGGATAGGTATAAGATCCAAGCACCCATTAGAAACAAAAATAATTGAATGCACATATTCAAAGGTTTTGAGGATCAGAGTGACACATACCATGATACTCGGACTCATTACCTCATGGAGAAAGATCCACTTCGACTACAGGACTAGGCCGAGGTGATGGATGTTGCTGGTGCTGAAAAATTGGAGGCGCTGAAGAATGAAAAGATGGGCCCTCCAGGGTCATGCTCAAGTTGATCTGGCTCTCAATACTCCATGTCTAGGACCTGTGGGCTCCGAGATATAATCTCCTTATTTATCCATGAACTGGGGGATACCAGGCCATATCCAAGCTATGGAAGAGAGGAGAATAATTCAACTTTGAGAGCAAAGTTACTCTGGAGAAATTATTCACTTCATATTGAGTCTGCATCCCTTTGTCCTTTTAAGTCTGAACACATTGTTCATCCCCCAAGCTCTTCCCTATTTGATGGAGAACCTCATTTACTCTTTTATATGAGCTTGTCTTTGGTGGAGGATTGAAGTGGTGGAGGTCCAACTAGAAGGGACTTAGTTTCTTGGTTCCGAACATGCCGACACAGAAGTTTGTCATTCATACACTTTTGTTGATTACATTTTAATAGAAATACTCTTTTCTTGTCCAATTAATGTCAGAAATATTTGAATTGTTATTCCATGGGAATATTTGTTATGAATATTGATGGATTATTCTATTATATGTGCTAACTTTATATATTATCACCATATGCTTTATATCTTGGTTGTTGAGGACAAGTTGTAGGTATATAGCTTTGAGTCAAGTGCTCAATGGTGGAATTCATCGAACGTCTGGACAAGGTAGACTCTTTATCTTGTCTTGTTAACATGTTTGTTTATATAGCATACTTGATATTAGAGTTTATTTCTACAGTAATTTCCGTATATTGTGGTTTACCCCATGCGATAGAGTGATTTCCCTCATAACAGAATTGGCGACCATACTGGGGATTGAATTTTCTTTTCGGGGTTTGGAGTGTTTTTCTCCTTTGATTGCTCTCAACTATCTTGAGTTTCTTGTCGTCTGACTACTTGACAACCTTTTTTCATTTGGAGTCTAAGTTTCTTGGCCTTATCCTTAACCTGTCAGTGTTTTAATACATATATGTGGGTTTTCCCTTGACATACGCGTACATACGCGAGCTGTCATTCCACAAGGGGCATATATATGTGGTTTTCTCCTGAACAGTCATACATCAACCATGTTTGCTTGATTGCTGAGTTTGGTGTTTGTTGGGTAAGTTTTGATAGTCGTTGAGTCTTCTTGGGTCTCTTTCATGACTGTTAAGTACCTGCAGAGTGATAGGAAACCTTTCTTTGGTTGAATTTTTGGGTGGTCTTTCTTTCTCATCATTATTGTTTCATTGGTTGTCCTTGCACCTTGGTCTGGGTGTTTTCTTCTTGATATCCTGCTTGGTTTGTCTCTTTTTTCTTACAATAGGGTTTATATATCAAGTTGTTGTTCAGTCCTTGTATTTTCATTTCCTTTATATTGAAAATACAAAAAAATATACATTTTGCATCATGACATTTGATCTTTTGGGTTCTTATCATTGATCTTGATACATGTATGGAAAACTTTCATATTGTTTGAAATCACAGAATTGAATTAAAAATTGCATTTTGAAAATCTTATCATTTATTGAGAATATAAGTTAGGACTTTGCATTATATTCATATTCATTTATTTTACTTGCGAGTCATAACATCATCAGTTTCACGACCACATATTTTGAGTAAACAAAGCCACTAAAGGTAACATTGATAATTTTAAAATTGATTAGAAATGATTTTATTTTTCAGGGTGCACAAACTAGCTTAAGATTTAGAGCCATGGAATAGGATTTTGTGAGTAAACTTCTTCAAGGCTATTAAAGTCAACATATGTGTATGACTAAGGGAGTGGTGAAATCCATTGTATAATTGGTGATGTCAAGAGGCTCCACTCACACCAGAGTTAAGCATGAGGTCGTGTGAAGTTGGTTGCAGAGATATCCCTCTAATACCTTCTTAGCGTCAGAGATATTTCTGGGGATCTATTCATACATGGAGGTCCTGTGAGTACCTTTACTTCTATGAGAGGCAATGCTTTAGATATTTCATGCTTTGTTACCCTATCCATATGGTGGAATTGACTTATGATTGTTCTCCTGTGCATTGGTTATATCATGGTGAGTTTAGTTGCTTGACATAGGTAGCCACATAGGTTACTTGCATGGATTATTCTGTAGGTACCCTGATTCAAATAAGGGTCGAACAATGCACAACCTTTATGGAGGATTACTTCTCTGGGTGGATTTAACTGACTGCGCTGTTAAGCCCACGAGGGCCCTCATAACTAATTCTGATGCCTCTGATCTTTTGAAGGGAGTCTCAGGCCCCTCTTGGGCGAGGCATACCTACTTTAGTGAGGGAGGCCCCTTTCAACCACTTTATCCTGTTTGTGTGCATATTGGCCTTTTGTTTATTTTGGTGTGCTCTTTGATTGTTAGTTGGACTTATGATTTTGTATTGCGTCATGTGTTTTCATTGCTATGGTTAGTGGAGCCCCCGTGACTCCCTCAGTTAGCGTTACCCAACCCATGGTATTTTCTCATTCCATTGGGACAGGTCCTTTTGTATTTATGAGTGGTACGCCAAATCATGATACTCAACCAATACCTTGGGCCTCTAATATTTTTTCTCATGGTATGCTAGGCATGTCTTTGCACCTTCCATCCTCTATCTCTCGATCTTATGTGAATCCTAGAATTGGGTATGGAGGCATGATGCCTCCTTATTCTCCCTTTTCGTTTGGTGGGAGTCATATCCCTCAACCAACTCTTATGGTAGGAGGTTGGAATCTTCCTTCATACCGATCCAATCCTAGCTTCACTTTTCTAGGAGAAAGTGCTCAAATGGAGATCATTCTACTTATTAAACTCCATCCATCTATCCTTCTTTCACTATGCCGGTTCCTACAAACGCTTTTCCCATGGAAGACCTCCATATGTCCTCTGGTGTTTCATCTGGAGGGAGTCAATTTTATAGTATGGGAAACCCCCTTCACGAAGTGCCTTCATCTGGAGGCAACATATATCCTCACCTGAGTACCCTTGTCATGTCACTTTCTCTTCGTAAGCGGCTTCCTCGATGACGATGCCCTTACAACCCTTTATGAATCAATATGGAGGAGGATGTTAAGGTTTAAGCTATTATTAGGTTTATTTTCAATTTACTAGATAAAAATAACATAGATAGGATCACTGAGAGAAAAAAAATCACAAGACACACAATATTTATCCTGGAAAATCCTCATGGGGAAGAAAACCCAACAAAAAATTCCTTAATATAGATAACCAATACAATGCCTAGACAATAAACTAAACACTAGAGAATATCCTCCACTGAGCAAAGCGCCTCTCTCTCTTCCTTCTTATCATAATTGGCAACTGCAACTTCCTTCAAACTTGCACACTAGATGAGTGAGCTGAGTGAGTGAACAAACGAGGCATTAGCTTCCTTTATTTATACAAATTGGCAGGTGTTGAAAATGTGTCTCTTCGCTGGGCAGAGCCGATTTGTCTTTCTGAGTGGTTAAAACCACTTTAATTTCCTGTGGGCCAACTTCTCAATTTGCATAATACAATTAGGGTTTGACCAATCCACAAAAGGGGACTTTGTCAATTACAATACTCGACATGATCAATCCACAAAAGGGGATTGATCTAATGAATAATAAATAGAATACTCTTTGCAGTTACAATATTTCAACACTCCCCCTTAACAAAAAGGGTATTCTACAACATCATCAGGAGAGAAAGAGAGGGAAACAACATCAACAACATCTGGAACACTGACTGGCATATCTATAAATCATCGAAAGTTTTTGTCATCATGATCATTCACATCATGGAGATGGAGTAGCATCATCATCCTCATCAGCATGAGGCTAAAGTAACATCATCATAATCTTTAGCGTGAGGATAAAGTAACATCATCATCTTCTTTAGAATGAGGCTAAAGTAATATCATCAACATATTTAGCATGAGGCTAAAGCAACATCATTATCTTCAACAAGAAGCTGAAGTGGCATCATCAGCATCATCTTCAGCAAGAAGCTGAAGTGGCATCATCATCATCATCTGCATCAACATGGATTAGTATAACACTAATACATCATCATCATCAATAACATCACAAGGCTGAAACAACATCAACACCATCAATACCACAACACAAATGCTGGAGCATCATCAACAACAACAACAACATCACAACACGAAGGCTGGAACATCATCAACATCAACACTAGGTTGGAAATATTCAACATGAAGCTGACATCTCATCAACATCAGCACGAGGCTAGAAATCTTCAGCACGAGGCTGACATCTCAACAACATCAACATGAAGCTGAAAATATTCAACACTAGGCTGGCATCACAACAACATCAACATGAGGCTGGAAATCTTCAGCACTAGGCTGGCATCACAACACGAGGCTGGAATCAAAACAACATCAGCACGAGGCTGGAAATCTTCAGCACTAGGATGGCATCAAAACAAGAGGCTGGCATCACAACAACATCAGCACGATGCTGGAAATATTCAGCACTAGGATGACATCACAACACGAGGCTGGCATCACAACAACATCAACACGAGGCTGGAAATCTTCAGCACTAGGCTGGCATCATAGCACGAGGCTGGCATCAACACCACTCCCCCTTTCCAGGGAGGTTCTTTCGAACTACACCAAGCTTATCTCGAAAGTTCTCAAACTTTACACGAGATAGAGGCTTGGTCAACACATCAACAACCTATTCATATGTGATAGCATACTGGAGCTTTATGGCTCCTCTCTGCAACATATCACAAATGAAGTGATATTGGATCTCTATGTACTTCGACTCATCCTAGAACACATCATCTCTATACAAATCTGGTTATCGCATAGGATCATGGTGGCTTCCATCTCTAGATCTAATAGATCTGTCAATAACATCCAAAGCCATACAACTTCACAACTGGCAGAACATGTAACAATGTATTCCGCTTCTGCCATGCTGAGAGAAATACTTGATTGTTTCCTACTCTGCCATGAATCCATGGCTGACCTCAGACTGAACAACATTTTGAAGTGCTCTTTCTATCAGAAACACTTCCATCTCAATATGAATCAGTGTAACCACTCAGTCTGAAGTCATGATCTCTAGTATAATAGAGACCAAAATCCAACGTACCCTTAAGGTATCTCATCACATGTTTTTCATCATCAAGGTGAACACATATGGGTTCTACCAGATACTGACTCAAGGTGTTCAAAACAAAACATATATCTGGCCTGGTGTTTGTCAGATCCAATGATTTGTCTGTACAACATAGAATCAACCAATTCTGACAAAGTGTCAACCATGAGCATCAACTTTGTTTCCATGGGTGTATTCATGGATTTGTACTCCAACATATCAAATCTCTTTAGTATTTCAACTGCATAGTACCCTCGGTTAAGGAAGATCTTCTCTGTGCTCTGCCAAACTTCAAGACCTAAGAGATAAAGCATTAGGTATTTCATCAAACTCTATAGCAAGCTTCTTCTGCAAACTGTGATGTGCTTTCCTTCATCTTGTCAAGAATACATCATCTACATATAGTAGTAGCATCACTGGCTCATCATTCATAAACTTGAGGTAAAGGTTAGAATCAACTTTACTCTTGGCAAATACCAAGCTCTTCAGGAAACTGTCAATTCTGCCATATCAAACTCTAGAAGATTTCTTAAACTTGTACAGATCCTTCTTCAACTTGCAGACCTGAGTATTGTTGGATTACTGAGAGGGGGGTGAATCAGTAATAGCATAATTATAATCATTTTTCTTCAAATGTTATATCAATGTAGAATTATTATCCAATAATGAGCAGTAAGAAATAAACAATCACACATATACACAGTACACCAGTGTTTTACGTGGAAACCCAAATCGAGAGAAAACCACAGAATGTTTTTTCTTACATGTCTTGAAGAATTACATTCATTGGAAGCACCAACTTCCTTTGTTTTCCATATGAAATTGGAAGGAGGCTCCAACCCCCTAGTTTCTCAGGCTACAACCTGAGGGAAGCTCCAACTCCCCAATTCTATGGCTACAACCAGAAGGAGGCTACGACCCCCAATGTTCTCCGGCTACAACCACCTGTCCTTGCCCCGTCCCGCCACCCTGAAGTAGAAGTAGAATGATGGAACCATTGTCACACTATCACTGTGAGATATACTACTGTAAACCTATACCAATAAATATGAACCATGCATCAACCTATACCTCAACCTGTAATCATAAACAAGTTCATCAACCATGCACCAACCTGTAATCAACTTGTACCATAAACAAGTGCATCAACCATGCACCAACTTGTAATCAAACTGTACCATAAAAAAGTGCATCCAACCATGTACAAAGTATGTATCAATCATGTGTCAACTACTCATCAACTATGACTCATCAATATGTACCAACATCATCAACTATACACCTCATGTATGTGTGCCAACTCATCAACTACTTGTCTCAACCATGTACTCAATATGTACCAAAATCAAAAGCCCTCATCAATTTCATCATCCAAATCTGATTTGTAGCTCTGTAATAGACCTGGTGTATATGATCACATTCTTTCAAACCTTCCTTAACTTTAAAAACAAGAGACTATCATTTTCATCAAACTTTTCTTTAGTCTCAC
>ML793613.1:215254-238011 GCA_009831015.1 Picea engelmannii
GGGGGGGGGGTGAATCAATAATAGCGTAATTATAATCCTTTTTCTTCAAACGTTATATCAATGTAGAATTATTATCCAATAATGAGTAGTAAGAAATAAACAATCACACATATACAAAGTACACCAGTTTTTTACGTGGAAACCCAAATTGGGAGAAAACCACAGAATGATTTTTCTTATATGTCTTGAAGAATTACATTCATTGGAAGCACCAACTTCCTTTGTTTTCTAGCTGCAACTGGAAGGAGGCTCCAACCCCCTAGTTTCTCAGACTACAACCTGAGGGAAGTTCCAACTCCCCAATTCTATGGCTACAACCAGAAGGAGGCTACGACCCCCAATGTTCTCTAGCTACAACCGGAAGGTGTCTACAACCACCTGTCCTTGCCCCGTCCTGCCACCTTGAAGTAGAAGTAGAATGATGGAACCATTGTCACACTATCATTGTGAGATATATTACTGTAAACCTGCACCAATAAATCTGAACCATGCATCAACCATGCATCAACCTATACCTCAACCTGTACCATAAATAAGTGCATCAACCATGCACCAACCTGTAATCAACCTGTACCATAAACAAGTTCATCAACCATGCACCAACTTGTAATCAACATGTACCATAAACAGGTGCATCCAACCATGTACGAAGTATGTATCAATCATGTGTAAACTACTCATCAACTATGAATCATCAATATGTACCAACATCATCAACTATACACCTCATGTATGTGCGCCAACTCATCAACTACTTGTCTCAACCATGTACTCAACATGTACCACAACCAAGAGCCCTCATCAATTTCATCATCCAAATCTGATTTGTAGCTCTGTAATAGACCTGGTGTATATGATCACATTCCTGCAAACCTTCCTTAACTTTAAAAACAAGAGACTAACATTTTCATCAAACTTTTCTTTAGTCTCACATGCCTAGTTTTGGATTAGTCAACAACCCTAACTTGAAGTAATCATAACTTTGAACCTGTAATGTATAAATATATGAAACTCATACACAATGTTCTTTAGTGTGTTTTATGTAATTCCTCCAATTTTCACTACTTGGAACCTCTCAGAAAAGGAGTTATAGCAAAAATGGCATACCTTGCTGAATTCTGGCTTATTCTAGAGAGCGACCTTGTAGAGCGTGCCCCGCACAAAATATTTGATGAATTGATATGAAACTATTACAAATAATAATAAATACTGTACCCTAACCAAAACATTTGGTCTCATTGAATTGGGATCTGTTATGAAGAAGTTATGACGTTTTTACCCGAAACACCTGATTTTGACTAGTTTCAGGACTGGCCACAAACCCTATTTTCCACGGATTGTAAATCTGAAAATAAAGCAACCCACAAGCTGAATGTATTACCACAGATACTTGGATATGTTTTATCACTTGCATAGCAATTTCAGGATTTGAATCATTATAGAAAAAACGTTATAGCGAAAATGGTGAGATGACCTGTAAATAACATACCTTAGAAAACACCATCAAAAGAATTTATCCTTCCTTGCATTTCGACCTTCGTTTCTTCACTTTCATCAGAATTTCAGCTTAGATATCATTTGGTTACGTCAAAAAATTATATATATATATATTCAATATTATCAAGTGTGATTCAAATGAGAGAGCCTTGCCTCTTATTTATACTCTCTAAGTAGCTTCCTTAAAAACATCTTCTAGGTCACTTGGCCCAATTTCCTTATTATAGGGTTGGGTCCACTTCTAATTTCTCCATTAAATTTATTATTTAGATAATTTATTTTGTATTCAATTTGAATTATAATACACTCATCACTTTATTATTTACCTTTTAAAATCTCTTAAACCACTTTGACTACTTTGACCTTTTGGGGCTTCTAGATGACATATGAGGGTCCTCCAACTTCGTAAGGCCATAACTCTCAAACCGTGAGGAGTTATGTGATGTTCTACATACCACCAGAAATGGCATGACATGTACTATCAATATAGAATATTATTATTTGAAAATATATCATAACTCATACCGTTACCCATCAAACAAACTTGGGTCCATTACCCAAATCTGGGGTCTTCAACTTCTCATGGCCATAACTCTCTAACCGTGAGGAATTATGTGTCGTTCCACATACCACTAGAAATGACATGAAAAGAACTATCAATCTAGGATATTTTCCCTGACAATTTCACTTTCCTTCATCTCATTATTCCACAATTAAGCATGGGTTCTCTTACTCCACAAAGCGTCTTCCCGTGAGGGCTTTCACCATAAGGGGACCACTTTAGAGTTCATCCATATTTACTTCTTATCAACCATGACAAAACAATAATGAATCATATTTACATCAAACAATATTGGGTCCATTACCTAAACCTTTGTGCTACTGGACTTTCTTCAAGGGTTGACATCAATGACAACCAATCTTAATCAACAAGTATTTCTATCTTCAATATTCAAACCAATTTTTCACATTACATTGTACCAATCTAATACACTTGCTTAGCTGCAACTCAATCTGTATAATCATATGCTAGCTCTATGTGCTCTCTGCAAAGAACTATCTATCTCACTGCATGAGACTATGTCCTGTCCTCTTTCTGCAACTGTTCCTTCTGGAACTAGGACTCTACACCTGCAACTGCTTTGAGGATGAGAATGACTACTTCATCCTCATTGTGGCTACTAAAATATGAGAGTAACTCCTCTTATTCTATCACAACAACAACTTCATCTGAAACTGAGAGTGGCTCAATAACTGATACTGAAGGTAGCTCTTCTTCTTTCATGGAGGTAACTCTATATTTTATTGTAGTCATGTCTCCATGACCCAAGTAATGTACTACACCAACTGCCACTCAATTTTAAATATGGGGATTTCTCCCCCTGCATCTCATACTATATATGAATCATGGTTGTTCTGGTTGTCTTCATAAATACTGGAACTATTTCTTCAATAAGTGTCTCATCATAGTATTCTCCCTTTTGCTGGGACACACATCAGGCTTTGTACATCTGCAACATGCTTGATCTGTATAGATCAATATTGGAAGTCAATATTGACTTCTCTTCTAGTCTCATGGAAGAATCCATATCCTAGTCTTTCTGACTGGATTCCTTCTTTGTCACTAAAACAAGGGAATCTTCCAGGATATTTCATGTCTTCTAGGAGTCTCTGAAGTTACGATCTAGTCTTCTCATGGCATATGTCTCCCAATCCTGGAAGTTGTATCTTCATCTGATCCTTTATGAGATCAGGCTTATCCTTGATTTCTTCTGAGTCTACAAGGACTTTATCATCTCTTACAAGGTATACTTGGTATTGAATACCAGGTCTAAATATGAAAGCCTGAGTCTGGGTTCAAACGAGTTTTGCTTCCCGTCAAGGTGGCTTCATTAACCTTTGAACAATTCTGCTGTGAGATCTTGTTCTAATGTTCGGTCATATTTGGATCCTTCTACTCCTTACAATCAATCTTCATATGAGATACTCTGAATCTCAAAAGATATCTTCTTCTTCATCTTCTTTGGTACATGAGTGTATATGGTCATATACATAGTTTGCTTCATGTCTCATATAATATGTTGCTTTCTGCAACCTTCACTATAGCTTCCTTAGGGTTATCACCTGTGACAAGGTCAACAAAACATCAAGAAAGAATAATTCTCTTTTGATAATAGTAAATAAAACAATAGCACGAATAATCATCACAGTAACTCCTTTAGAGATTTCATTTGTGAACTGTCTGAAACAAGGATCAAAAGTAAGAAATACAATACAAAATGAGATCAACACTCTTCTAGTATTGTGATCAAACATTCATCCAAGGTAACCTAGAATCAACACAAGAAGTTTCACCTAGAGGATATGTTAGTTGTATTTGGTAAATGATTACATTAAGCATTTATCTCAATATGCTCACATACTACAAAGAATAATTCTTTTCAAAGACTGCTACTTCAACTATAGTGTTTACTTGTAATGGGGTAGTTATCAACTTGTCATGTGCAACATTGAATCTTATCAACTTAATTAATCAAACCTGGAACCTGGAGTCTTGTCCTCAAGAATGAGTGTGTTTCTTTTCTTCCAAGTCTCCTTCACTCAAGATGACGAGTGATTTCTTCAACCTGTCTTCTGTACTAAGACAATATTCTATCTTGACAGAAGGTTGGGTTAGAGGATAAACTCTATGATCTCAACTTTAATCCATCTAATACCTTGACCTTAAATTTCACGAAAGGTTAGTATGATGGTCATAGCTTCAACATGAAACCTAGATCAAAATAATGTCATAACAAATAGATGCATATCAAAATAATCAAACCTGGGTTGCATTATTCCTCTGAATGTGTTGGATCTTAAGATCCTTCTGGATCTATGGAAAGAGACCCCTTCCCCTGCAAATACCCTTTAAAGATTAACAATTTAAAAAAAATGTGATTGCATACCTTTGATAACATTTGCAAGTAGTGGCACTATCTGGTAGCAGCGGTAATAATTACCAACCCCTTTAAAAACTTCAAGGGTGATTGCAACTGGTACTACAACTGATACTTCAATTGATACTGCAACTGATTCTAAAACTACAACTGCAACTTAAGGTTTTACGAGGAAACCCTAATTTGTCAAAATTCAAATTTTGAAATTCTGATCCAGGGGCTAGATGAACTGAGCTGAGGCGAGTCAGCTGGTGCAGTCAAATTTCTGAAAATCAAATTTTTACCCCTTGAAACTGAGCTTGCGGAAATCTGGACTGGTACTTCTGGTACTGGTTCTGGTTTCCTAGTTTTTTGGTACTAGTGAAAACTAGGGTTTCACTTTCTAGGAGTTCTGTCCACTGAAAAGGTGCACTCAAGGTGACAAAATATTCACTAGGTTAGGGCACACTTTTCTAGATGGTTGTTAGGAAAAAAATCCTCTCCAATAAAAGGCCCTAATTTTCTTGTACGACAACAGTGACATTTTTGCTTATCCAGTGAAAGGTGCTCTCATCAGCTTAGCTCTGATACCATGTTAAGGTTTAAACTATTATTAGGTTTCTTTTCAATTTACTAGATTGCCATAGTATAGATAGGATCACTGAGAGAAACACAATCACAAGATACACACCATTTATCCTGGGAAACCCTCATGTGGAAGAAAACTCAACAAAAACTTCCTTAATATAGATAGCCAATACAATGCCAAGACAATAAATCAAACACTAGAGAATATCCTCCATTGAGCAAAGCACCTCTCTCTTCCTTCTTCCGACAACTGTAGCTTCTTTCAAACTTGCACACTGTTGGGATGTTTTCAGACAGATGCAGAGTATGCATGTTTTTCATTGATGGTGAAGATCAGCACGATCAACAACACAGTGATAATGGCATGGAAATGGAAAGATCAATAGTAAATAGCAACAATGATCATTGGATTCCATTTAGAATTCCCAATGACCGTCATATTTGAATTTAAATAGGAGGAACGCGCAGTAGAAGAGAATAGATATTAGGCGTCAGATCTGAGCCCGAAGACTGACCGTTGTTGGATCCATAAGAAAGAGCATGATCTTTATGTGCAAGATGAGGTGGGCCTACAAAATAACGAAAGAAGGAGGACCGTCCATCTTCAAGAAGGACACGTGGCGAGCGACTAAAATTTCGTTGCCTTGCACATTGGAGGAGTCAACGGAGCATGGTGTGGGAACTTGTGATATGCGATATCCTGAAATGATCTGAGCCATCAGATCGAGGATTGATCTAGACCATTGGATTGAGGTATGTTATGGATTGTTGGATGTAGAGGCCGGATTGAGGATTGATCTGTACCATTGGATCGAGGTATGTTGTGGATCGTTGGATGCAGAGGACACATGGCAAGCGATTGACATTTCTCTAACTAGAAAGTCAAAGGAAATAAATTCTCTAACATTCCAACTCGTGATATGAGAAATCATGATAAGGTCTGGATTGTGGTCTGGCTCCATTTAGGGTACCGGGAGTTGGAGGAGTCAAGGAAGAAACTCACGACAAAAACATTGATATGAGAAATCATGAAACACACTCGTGCTTGGCCCCTGGTCATAACTTATGGTCACATCGACGAAGGCTTAAGGGAAGGAGCTAATTACTAAGCTCCATTTCAGGGATCACAACTTGGAGTGTCGAGACCCTTCATCATAGGAATGCCAAAATGCGAAATTGCAAAGAACCTTTTGGCATAGCCTATTGTCACTGCCGGTGGTCACGAGAAGGGAAGGATCCAGTTCAGCTAAGCTCCTTTTTTGGGGTTTTGGAGATTGTGACTTAAAGTGTCGAGATCCTTCATCACAAGAATGCTGAAATGTGAAATCGTGAAATGAAGTTTTGTTTAGCTCATGGTCACAGCCAGTGGGCATATGAGATAAGCAAGATACCCAACATTTGTAATCCAACGATGAAGGTTAATCAGGAATATGATCGAAGGGCTATTGTTTCTCTTCAAGATTAACTGATCAATTACGATTAAGTTCACTGAACTAAATCATGATTAATGTATGGTTGGAGATTCAGTTGCTGAGGTGTTTTTGCCCTGGCAGATTTGAGTTGTAACTGCAGAGGTTTATGTGAATAAAATGGAAATGAAGTGACTGAGTTTGGTTGGCTGTTCTGACTGAAAAATGAGTTGAACTGTAGAAAGGTAAAATTACAGTATGCGCAGTGTGAAGAAAACTTAGAGATGAGGAACAAAAGATGAATAAAACATAATAGGTGAAGAGAGCAGAACCTGTACATATCAAAGAGCATTAGAAGAATAGAGAAAGAATAGATAGAAAGAGACAACAAGTCAAGCCAAGTATGAATAGAGTAGAAGAATAGTGAAGCAGAGAAGAATTGCAGAACAGTGAAGAAATGGTAAGAATTGATATATTTGTATTGTTGGTTATTCAGTCATTTATTTATAATCAGGGAGGTTGGGTGGTGTTAGGGAGGACCGTGGTCCTCTGATATTCAAGTTGGTGCTTGAATATTGGAAGTTGTATCTTCCATCTAGTTGTGGCTAGAAAAATAGTGTGGTAGGGTGGTACTCGGGAAAACACAAAGTTTTCTGTATGCAAGTTGGTTCTTGTATCAGTGGAAGTAGGTGCTTCCATCCAGTCGGTGCTGGAACACTCAGGGAGTTGGTGCTTCCTTCTAGTGGGTGCTAGAGAAAATAGAGAGTTGGTGCTCTCAAACAAGTTGGATATTGTAGAACAGAGGTTGTAGCCTCACATTGAGTTGGTGCTCAATTATAGATGATGTACACAACTTAAAAGACTACTTATCATTTCGAAGAAGAAGAGGTTTTCTCCCTTTATGGGGTTCCTCATGAAAATATGTCTCTGTGTATATCTTATGTGTGACTGATGCTCATTATTTATGTTATCCATATGTTGTATAATATTGATGGTCACTTGGAGAAAGATTAAAAATGATTTAATAGACTTAAAATTGTTTAAGCATAGTAACAACTGATTCACCCCCCCTCTCAGTTGTCTTAGTAATTTCAACACGCACTAGATGAGTGAGCTGAGTGAGTGAACAAATGAGGTGTTGGCTTCCTTTATTTATACAAATTGGCAGGTGCTGAAGAGGTGTCTCTTCACTGGGCAGGGCCGACTTGTCTTTCTGAGTGGTTAAAACCACTTTAATTGTCTTGGGGCCGAATTCTCAATCATAATACAATTAGGGTTTGACCAATCCGCAAAAGGGGATTTGGTCATTTACAATACTCGACATGATCAATCCACAAAAGGGGATTGATATAATGAATAATAAATCAATAATAAATAGAATACTCTTTGCATTTATAATATTTCAATAGAGGATACTATCCTGTCGGACAGGGCCATGGTGTATACCAAAACCCTTCCTGGCCTACAATTTCTCAAAACCAATCTTTCCCAAAACCTTGGTCTCAAATGCTGCAACCAACTGCTGCCAGTATAGTCACTACAAGTTATACTGCCATTATATCACCAACCTTTGCTATTCATGTTGAAGATGGGTCAACAACCTCTGCAAGTCATGTTGAAGACCAACAACCAGCCGTTGCAAGTCATACCGGGGGCACAACTCTAGTCACTGCTAGTCACACTGCACATACATCACCAACCTCTGCTAGTCATGTTGGGGGTTCATCATCAACCTATGCTAGTCATGTTAAAGGTTCGTCACCAACCTCTACTAGTCATGTTGGGCATTCATCACCAACCTCTGTAAGTCATGTTGGAGATTTTCTACTAGCCTCTACAAGTCATGTTGGGAGCATGTCACCAACCATTGCAAGTCATGCTGGCGGCATTCATACGATTGAGAAGCCTAGACATATAATATGTAAGCCCAAGTTCCTTTGTAGGATTTGCAAAGGATATCACCTTACTCATTTGTGCCCTGCTACTACTGTGGTACAAGAAGCATGGTCCTTTCTTGGGGGCCCTTTCGGGTTCTAAGTCGTCTTTGGTTTCCCAACATTCTAGTCCTTCTTTGGTTAATACATCGGTCGTGCCAATGCAATCTTCGACTGAAACCCCTCTTCCTTTAGGGGGTGATGCATCTCTTGACCTTGTTGTCTCACATCGTGTCCAACTAGCGGTCGTTTCGATGCAATCTTTGACCGACACCACTCTTGTTTTTTGGGGTGATGCGCCTCTTGACCTTGTTGTTTCGCATCCGTTTCAACCAACGATTGAATAAGTGGCCGTGTTGATGCAATATTCGATCGATCCCACTCTTCTCTTGGAGAGTGACAAATCTAAGGAAGTGACATTGTCGATGCAATCTTTCATCA
Organism: Picea engelmannii; assembly: GCA_009831015.1. Taxonomy (NCBI): domain Eukaryota; kingdom Viridiplantae; phylum Streptophyta; class Pinopsida; order Pinales; family Pinaceae; genus Picea; species Picea engelmannii. Next base: position 224,042 of record ML793613.1, read on the forward strand.
ATCCCACTCTTCTTTTGGAGGGTGATGTGTCCTTCGACCATGTCCTTAGCATTTCGAGTCCCGTACCTTATAAACAAGGGAGCATTCTACTCTCTCCACGTACGCTCCCTCCAAGTCCTAGGGTGGTTTCCTTTGATTGGAATGATGATGTAGAGCCTCGAATTCCTTCTTCTACACCCTTCCAGATAAGGGGAATTATTCGATATATTGTAGATAAGATAACCTCTGCAAGTATTTTATCCTCCTTGAATTGGAAAGCTTTGGGTTTTCACAAGCTTGTGTTAGCTATCTGTGAGTTGCTGACTTTTGATAGAAGTCCTGCACGGGAGCCTTGGACTCCCCCATTATATACTGCTTAGAACAACATCCTCCGAGTCCTATTTAAGCTCTTTTCCAAATCTCTCAAAAAGAGAAAATATTGTCGAGTGAACTTGTCTATTTCACATTCGTTAATTGGATTTGAAAGGACGTCTATTTGGTGTAAGTTTAACCCTTTTTCGGACCATGTAGACTAATTTCAAAAAATGAACACTCTAGTCACTAGTGGCTAGAAGAGTTCTCTTGGGTATTGTTTTATACTTTTTTGGGCTTAGGGGACTAAATTCACGAAAAAGGACATTCTTTGGAGTTAATTTGTAATTGCATCTCATTCTCTTTCTTGCAGTATTGAGCCTATTTCCGATTCCCACTTTTGCATTATAATCCTATTACCTCAACAATTTGCATCATCAACGAAGCATAGCCTTGTTTATATCCTTTGCAACTTGATACCTTGTACCCTAAGAGGAAACCTTCCCCCGAGTGTCCACATCCTACATGCACCTCCTTGCGTTAAGCATAGATCTGTTCCACTATTGGAACTAGTTTCTTACTCATGACACTCATTTCCTCTCTTGTATCATAACATTCATTTGTCTATGAAAAAACAAAAAATGACGGGCAAGAAAATAATATTATCTCATGTTGGTAGGAGTCGTGTCGCCTTTGAACATAGAACAAACTTTTGAGTCCACTTGTCATCCAAAGTTTGGGTTTAGCATGACCTTAGGAAGCTGATCTCATTACCTAGAGTTTACTCCTCCGACTAGTTAATCTTCCAGTCCCTATGGAGAGTTTGATTGGTTCATCCTGCATCACAAAGTTCCATCATTGAGTCTATGTTGTCAGAGTCTTCCATATGTCTCATGCTCTTGTTCAAAGGATTTCTATCAGCCTGTGTCGACCATTTCTTAGAACTCTTGACTTTGCATGTCGGCCATACCCTCAGTGTGTCTCATAGTTACATGAAGATGTAGTCCTATCATGCACCCTGGTCCTACTTTCATTATGGGTAGGTAACCTTGAACCCAACAGTCGACATGTCCTCATTGGTCACTGACTGGGGGGTTTCCCTTGTGTTCGATGACAATAAATCTATTCAAACATTTGGATTCATGTAGTGTCTTGGATGCCATTAGCCTTATTGGTGGTTTCCTCTCCTTTATCAACAATTTTCATTATTGGCTTCTATTCAGAGGATCTTTTTCATGCACTGATTGCATCTGGTGCATGCAAAAGACCCACAAGGTCATTGGTTTGTGAACATGTTCTTCATCTGAGTTCCTCCAAATTGTCAAGCTACTTCTTTGTACCTCATGCTGACTGATGAGAGATGCCTTAATGCTCTCCTTTCAGCAAGTCTCCTTCCATCGACTTCAACCCATCTATTCTAGAAACGAGACCTAGAGTCCTATGAGTACCTAGAGGCTTGCAGTCATCAATGGTAGGTTCTATTGCCATCGATAGTTGGGAATACATCAATGTATCCTGATTGATGGATTCTTCAAGTGTTCAAACTTAACTCCTTTATTCACACTTGTAAGAATGTACTCGGTGCCTTGATACCTACTTTCATCATCGGTAGGCTATCTCACATTTGTTAACGATATACCTTAATGTCTGATAATCAAACTAAGTCTCATTGTGTTCGACCTCAACTCCTTTATTCAGATGATGTAGACTTGCACCTTTGGCGGATCATGTAGAAGACTTGAAGACATCATTTCTTAGTTGCATCTTTCTTGAGCTGTTGCTATAATTAATTAGACCGGTACTTATATGACTTCAGTGATCATGGGAGATCATATTTTACTTCATTGTATACAAATATCTTCAGAATGATTTTGAGACTAGTTTCCACTGGGCCTTGTTCAAGACTATGACAACCTATGGCATGTATCTACCCTTGTATTTCATATTCATGGTCATGAATAATTGTTTGGTATATTTCCACATGGATATGCAGTGTAATTCAAATTGGCAGCCATGTGCACACAGTCATTATGGATTGAAATATTCTTATGAGCAACTAGTTCATCCAACTTTGTCTCCATTACTCCACTTCTGGGAATTATAATGTATTTCGACCATCGCAGATACTCCTCTGACCTCACACATTAGGGGGCATCTTTTATAGCGAGATTTGCCTCACCCCATGCAAACTTGCTCAGAAGGCCTTTTCCATTTCCCTATACAGACTTGAAGTCCCCTTTTTGCAATTCCCAGAGCTAAAAAACATATTTTTCCACATATACATGCCCTAACAACTATACATCATGCATATACATAGGTTGCACCTTTACAACCCACGTACATCAGGTTTTGTGCTCAAAATTAAAAAATGGTGTCGGGTTTCCATGTCACATCACGAGATCTATGATCCTTGACCTTCCATATATTGGAAACATTCTGAATTGACCCTTCAGTTCCATTTGAAGGCTATAAATGGGCCATATCCAAGCTGTGTAAGAGAGGAGAAGAATTCAACTTTGAGAGAAAAGTTACTTTGGAGAAATTATTCACTTCATATTGAGTCTGCATCCCTTTGTCCTTTTAAGTCTGAACACATTGTTCAGCCCCCAAGCTCTTCCCTATTTGATGGAGAACCTCATTGTCTCTCTTATATGATATTGCCATTGGTGGAGGATTGAAGTGGTGGAGGCCCAACTAGAAGGGACTTAGTTTATCGGTTCCGAATGTGCCGACATGGAAGTTTGTCATTCATACACTTTTGTTGATTACATTTTAATAGAAATACTCTTTTCTCGTCCAATAAATGTCTCACAAATATTTGAATTATTATTCCATGGGCATATTTGTTATGAATATTGATGGATTATGCTATTATATGTGCTAACTTTATATTTTATCACCATATGCTTGCGTATCTTGGTTGTTGAGGACAAGTGGCAGGTATATATCTTTGAGTCAAGTGCTCAACAGTGGACTTCATCAAACGTTTGGACGAGGTAGGATATTTATCTTGTCTTGTTATCATGTTTGTTTATATAGCATACTTGAGATTAGAGTTGATTTCTGTAGTCATTTCCATCTGTTTTGGTTTATCCCATGCAATAGAGTGATTTCCCTCGTAACAGGGGGGTGTTGGAGATTTTAAAGACACCTAGTATTTTCTTTTTATTTTCTTTCCCTAAGTTTATTTATCTATGTTGAGGGTCCCTTAGTCTAATATATTATCCCCTAGACAAGGGTGCCACATACCCTCCAGTCAATTCTCAGTTACCGTTCAGTTAGACTAGTTGAGTGAAGTGTTACATGTCAACATTGGTTTTATCACCAAGTGTTTCATGATAAACTCAGGATCATCACCAATAATGTGCACTTTCATTGGGATCATCACCAGTAAGGCACATTCCACATGTGTGAGTTATCTCCTCCTCATTTCACTCTGGTTTGACTAGTTAACTGCTGACCGCATGGCCAGTTAACTAGGACTAGGTGGCAGTTGACTCCGGTGACTGTCAGTGTATGTCAAATATATCTAGAAAAATCCTAATGAACATTAGTTGACTAATATTCTAAGTTAGTTGTGTGATACAAAGTATATCACTTATATTGTATCATTTCTCTCATTTGGTTAATAGAAATTCTTTCATTATTTCCTCCACTTTTTGTCTCTTCTCTTCACACCATTGTATGTTGTGTATGCTCCATTGTTAGCTATATCTTCTGTGCAATTATCTCATAAAATCTACAATATGTCCATTTCAAATGGTAACATCACATGCAAATGAATAATTTTATTAGTTGAATACTATTCCAATGATCATTAAAACGCTACCAGATGAACTAAATGTTCAAGAAACACATTCCTAGGGTTTCACCAGTGTCTTAAAACTTATCTTGGAAACAATGTATATCAGTGTTAAGAGGCTTGTAGTTATTATAAAATGGTAAGCACTTTATGGTGTAATGGTAGTGAAAAAAAATCCTACCTCGTGCAATGATAAACAACTAAATAAGCTAGATACAACAACACTGCCTAGAAAACAAGAAAGATAAATGAATGTGAATCCAGTTGAGGAAAAATTAAGGGGAATATAAGGAAAAAGTAATTCTAATTCTATCTAGAGTAAGAATCCAAAGTATTATCAGCTCAATTATTAGGCTATCAATGGAAATTCTATGCTCACTTACATACCAAAATTAAGAATGCAAGTTAAAACAATGTTCCTATATATTAGGTAATTAGATAAATACTATGGTAAGAACTTTATGATGTAATAATTAAAATGAAATAAACATCGTACTTGTTTCCCCCTCAAGGGAAACTACTTGCATACCACCCTCTTGGGGGTGCATTGATGTTGCTTGGATGACCTCTCCTGCTCGTATTTTCTAGTTCCAACTTGATCTTCCAGTCCTTCTAGCCTTACATCATCCATGAGTTATTTCACATGACTCTACCATGGTATATCAAATCCTATGTATAATGAACCAAACTCCAAAATAATCAATGATAATCCACTTCGAGGGGGAAACCTCCTTTTACAATATATGCAATGCACAAGACAAGAGATGCCTATACAAATGAATCTCCTTTATTATAAATAGGAGATAGAGTGAGCATGATGCAACATACCACTAAGTCAACCTAACCATAGCTAATAAACTAATAATAAATGAGTGTTAGGGCCTTAACATAGGGTATTAGGGGCCTTAACATAACCCCTCTCTTTAAAAATATTTGAGGGCCTCATGAGAATTGTTTTTAGATCTAGCATTAAAACTTGTCCAAGTATTCATCTAATGGTAATAAGAAATTCATATGCTTGTTTTCTTCTAAATGGCATAAATCACTCACACGTTTCTGGAATTTGTTTATGTGTTATTAATATAAATTTTCTTATGCAATCCTTTAACAATCAAGATGATATATGAAATGCATGGTTACCTTATCAATAATTGCAACGAACATGGCATAACATTATTTAATTATGCTCAAGAAATACTACAGAATGACATGATAATTGTTAAATCTAGATTGAATGGAAATCTGGTGCAATATGAGAAACTTATGCAAATCAATGCAATTGGATTCCATCACATAAAGGTTTGAACACACTAATTTGATCACGATATTGTCCAAGAATTGGTTAAATCATTATGGAATTTAGAACTCTAAACTGAATAACCAACATATGTGATGATATTTCTCTTTTCTAGGTAACTATGATCTAAAACTTCTCATGACAAATAGTTGGTATACTATTGTAAATCTGGAACATTGCTTAGATCTATTTTATGATAACTATATCAACAAACATAATAATTCTTAGGTTCAATTGATTTTCAAGTTATCGGTCCCATTTGGATTATCAAGCACAAATATGTGGCTATATCATCTCATGGTCCAAAATATAATGATTTGGAATACTTGGTTTTTAAGATAATTCTTTAAGGAATAGAACAATGGTATATGTTTTCTGAATCTCTAAAGGAATCACTTGTTTAGAATAGTCATTATGATTCAATGTCACATCTATTTAAATACTTTCATGGCATATTTCATACTTTGGAACAAGTTTTCCTCAAGTAAATTAGTTAGATTGATCACCTACATTTGTTTCATGATGTTTTGATGGTATATTGTGGTATGCATGTTTCAATTGATCAACATTTTTAAGCACATACATTTGGTTTAGCTTAGTTAATCAATTTAAGCTAAAACCTCCCACTCAATGATCAACTTAGATTGACTTGTAGGGTTTTCGCCTTAGGATAGGATAGTTTTCCTTAGTCTGAAGTGTGGGGCAATGATATTGATGTGTCAGTGGATAGATTTCTTGTAGTGCCTCTAGTCTCTCATGTGGAGGTTAGGAATTTCTTCACGGGGTAGAGTTTACAAGTAACATTTTGGTTCCATTGCCAAGGATAAATTCCATTCCTTGGGTTATGTAAAGTTTGGCTCCAACAAAATTTTGGTGAGTATGATTTGAATTTTTTCATAATTTACCTCACTTGGCAAATCCATTGAAGGGAAGAAGCCCAATTCCCTTAGAGATTCTAAATTTTTGGTTGCTTGTAGGGTGAAGCAAGCATGTTTTGTTGGCATTTTGATTATTCACCTTGGTGACTCCACTTTTTGTTGAATTTGGTTGAAATGGCACAATGGAATTTCCATAAAATATTTCCTTTATTTTATTTTATAAAAAATAATGGATATCTTAATCACATATCTTTGGCAAGGAAAGAAAATGTTCCAAAATTTTACAATGAACCCTTGCATGCTACACAAAACATCTTGTCATTTTTGGAATATGTTTAGAATCTTCGAGTAACACACGAAGACATATTAATCATGCTATTTTTGCTTTCCTTGGATGTAAGAAAAAAGGCTCGGGTGAGAAATTGTATCAATCCTGGATTAATATCATCTTGTGAGTATTTTATTAGAATCTTTTTCAAGTGTTGGGGCCCTCCTATGGAATTTTTTGAGGATATTTTCATGGAAATCATTCAATATCAAGAAGGAGATGAAACAATTGGGAACCTTGAAATTGAAGAAACATTCACTTTGTCTATTATTGGAAACCAAGAGAATGAGGTGAACCTAGATGAAGTATCTCCTCATGATGTCGATGAAGAAAATTTGGGTAAGAATTTACATAGTGAATGTGATGAAACCTATTTTCATGGTGAATATGATTCCCATATACCATATAGACATGGAGTCTCATACTTGGAGGCTCTTAGTATGGAGGAAGCTAGAAAACAAAAGGAAGCATCTGTGACATATAACATTGAAGACCATGTTGAAGAACCTCCTCTTATGGAAATAGGTGAAACATCTTCTTGTGATCCCATTGAAGAATGAGAATAACCTCATGAGCACATTGAAGATCAAAATTATGAAGAGGATCTTAAAGAATAACACTTGGATGATTGGATTGAATTTTTCCTTGAGAGGAAAAGGGAATTTCATTCCTTGTTTCTTGAGTTTAAAAAAATCCTTCATATGAATTGGGGGATGAAATAAACAATATAATAGAAGAAAATAATTCCCTCTTGAACTTAGTTGAAAAGAAATAATCTATGGTTACAACTCATAGGGAAGTTATTTCCACTTTTCCAATAGTTGAATATCAACAATATGAATGAAACATCGATGAAGGATCCTCTCTTCCCATTGAAAGTCAGAAAGAGAACCAATCATCTAATGAAGACTTTAAGGAAGAATCACTACATGAGGAGTACATGAAAAAAGAGGAGTTTGTAGAAGAGTCCTTAGACCAAGAGCAACTTTGTAGATTTGTATAAGAACCTAGAGTGTGAAAATGACCATTTTTTTCTTATCCACGTGAAGTTGAGGACTTGATGAATGATGCCCCTTGTCAAAATCTTGAGCTTTTTGACCTATATTTTGAGAATTTTGAAAGTATGGAATTTGAAGAAGGATTAATGGACTCTCCCTCATCATGTGACAAATAAAATTACTTTGGTATTGGAAGTGTTGTGAGAAATTTCACCCTGCGGACAGGTTGAACTCCCCTTTGGGATCAAGACCATTATTGACCCAAAGACAAAAGATAACAAATGGACACTAACATCCCTCTATATCTACTTGAATAACATAAATGAGAAGGAAGAGAATGTGGTGTACCTTTTTACGATGGACATCCTCGTTGCTCCAACCTTTGACCTTGATCTCCAAGCTCTTAGGCACAAGGAAGGACTTGCAATGGACACCAAGGAATCTCCTTCTTCTACTCTATGTGGTTAGACAAAATAGATATATCTACGATGATTGAAACAACAATAGACAGGCATATGTTTGAACACATGAACTTGAAGTGAATAGGCCAAGTTTATATTAATGGAAAGACAATAAATAAATCACTTACAAATCACCTTTGACGTTGCAACAACTTCTCCAAGCTCTCCAGTCCAGCCCTTGCATGAATGTCTTGAGATCAAAATGATGATGCTTCAATGGATTCCTTCTTTTTTCACCATGGAAATTCCCTCACTATATAGGGTTGGGAGGCTTAATCACCATGATATATCTTGGGAAATGGTTGAGGATTTTAATTCATAAGTTGGTATTTGGCTTCTTGAGGTTGCCTAGGATGGATCCAAGTAGGGTGACTCAAATGATTGACTCAAACAAACTTGAATATCCTCAGATTTCTTCCCTTAGAAAAAGGTGGGATGGTTATAATTCCCTTTGACCACATCAATGCTCCCTGATGCAGATTATTTTCAGAACGAAATGAAAGAAAAGATATTACAATGAAATACTCATGAAAAATGCCAAAAATAGGGAAATGAAACAATACTTGATTTCTATTAATGAAATAATTGTAAAGAGACTGTAAAATACAAAGTGCAAGACTCGCTAGAATGGTGGAAGATTTATCTTTGAGAAGAGATGTGATGGCTATGTTCATTCGCAAGAACATGATTACAATGAGGCTTTGAAGGCATTTTTATGATAAACATGAATTCCAAAACCATAGACATCCAAAAATATAACCCTAGGAGATGAAATGCCAAACGTCATGTGGGCCCCATTTGGGTAAGTTAGTACATTAACTTCTCGGGGTCGTAACTTTTGCATACGATCTCCGTTTTAGGCATGTGCTAGCCCATTGGAAATGTATTTTCGATAACTATGGATTATGACATCAAACTTTGATTCCGTCCATAGTTTGACTGTGGAAAGACAAGAAAACGCTGTTTAGAGCCCTAAAACGGCCCTGGAAGTACAAAAAGATGTACTGACATGAAACCTTCCAAAATAATCCAGTTGGAATAGGTGTGCATCCACCAATATCCACCTGGATGCTGTGTAGGGATTTAGGACAACCCCGTAAGTGTAGAACCCATAATTACAAAGAAATGTCCCCATTACAAAGAAACATGTTGAACTAAAAATTGTCCAGATGAGCCAGTTGGAATATGGAACACGTGGGTGGCCAACAATGTCCACCTGGATCAATCCTCCCCCCTTAGGAAGCAATGGTATCCATTGCGTTGAGTGCCTGGGGAAGAGGGGAAAGCATTTTCTAAACTTGAATCTTGGTGAGTTATGTGCCTTGTTGGAGAAGTTGCGCTGCTTGGTCTGTGGAAGGCTGTCATGAACTTGTTGCTGGCGGGGTTGAATCTGTTCGACCAACCTGTTGTCTCTGGGTTTGATGGGGCATTGTGTAGGCACCATTTTAGGTGAAGTACCAATATATTATTTCTATTCAACAATTTGTTTTTTCTATATAGAAGGTGTTGAGGCTGCAGTGGTTGTAGTGGTATTCTATGCATCCTTTGAACAAACTATGAAGATGATGAATTTTTCAGTATGAGAGATTACCTTGTGGCACTATTTTGGTGGAACAATAGTCGAAACTACCTTTGGTATCCTATAGAGATGACCTCCCATAGTAATAATGATACTACGGGGTGTAGACTCATAGACAACATGACATTTCCACATACATGGTTGGCCCAAAACAACATCACAAACATCAAAAGGGGAAACATCACACACTACCTCATCCTTGAAGGGATGGATGCGATAGGACATGCGAGATTGCTGGTTGACATAGAGATCTCATCCTCGGTGAAGCCACCCAATGTTGTATGGCTATGGGTCTAGTGTTGTCGACAACCCTAATTGTTTGACAACCTTAGCTAAGATGAGGTTTTTCTGGTTGCCATTATCAACAATGAAATGCAACGGGGTCCCCTTCACCCACATCTGTGAATGGAAGAGGCACTTTCCATCTTCAATATCTATTGGTTCTTCTAGTTGAATTGTTGTGGTCATGACAATAGCAGTGGGGTTTGCATCGATGATCTGTTTGTTTTCAATATTTTCTAGATTGGATTCCAAATTAGAGTTCGGCTCCATGTCTTTGACCTCGACCACCAATGACTATTTTGAGTGACATTCATCGATGTTGTGCCAGGGGATTTTGTGGAAGTCACACCACTTACCAGTGTCATTCTTCATATTTCATTTATCCTTCTTGTCCTGTGTCTTGGACTGGTTGTCTAGAGGCTGTTGGTTAGGGCCGTCTTTACCATGCTTTGGTTGTTGCAGATTTGAAAACATGAATTCCCACTTGTTCTGGTGCCTAAATTTCTGCTCAATTTTGACAACATATCAATAGGCAATGCCAAATGATGAGATGTTTATGAAATCCATTTCAGTTTGGATGTACCTATGGAAATCCCCACGGTATTTCAGAACCAGATGTCACTCGAAGTCTTTGATACCCAGCTTGGTGCGCAAGGTATGGAAAGTATTTGTGAACTCTGACACTGTTTGGCTCTTCTCTTGCCATAGTGTGGTCCATCTCATGTATTGGTCTTCATAGTTATCAACAATGTAGTACTATTCCTTGATCGCATCCACAAAAAAATCCCAAGTGGGCTCGGCCCCATGTATTATAGATTCCTTTGTGGAACTTTGCTCCCAGTAAGTTTCTCACCAATGTTTTGTAAGTTTTAAACCTGCGAATTAAAGCAATGCATATAGATTCTTAAGCAAGACATAAATTAATCAATGACTCATACACATAGTACACAGAGATTTTATACCGGAAACCCTCAACCGGGAAAACCTTTCTTATATTCATTATGTCGAATTTCACTATTCACCATACAATTTATACAATGTTTTTAGGTATTACGTAGATACCAAAACCCTAATCCCTTATTCCGGGATTAATTTACAAAACTGCTAAAAATAGCAAAAACTGCCCCCCCAAAAAATTTCGGGGCGCAGCCCCGAGCTACTGCCCATTGCCAAACACTGTGTGTAATAAGGGGGGGGCATACCTATGCCCCCCCCTGGGACCCCCCTAGGAAAGTGCTCGGTGCACATGGCACAAGCAGAGCACTAGTGTGAGGGATCGTCAGATGCAGTTGTCGAACCTGACGTGCCCACACACACACATGCAAAGAATATAACACATACCCAACATTCTCCAACTTGTTGTTTTCTTTGCATCGAGGGGTCCAGGGGATTATATAGTCAACAATCCAGGGCAACAATGCCCATTGGTACTCTACACCAGGAGAAATTTTCTGTGCTCATAGACTTTGTCAATGAATCTGCAACATTCTTCAAAGTGTCAACCTTTTCCAGCAACACCTTCTTTTCCTCAACCATGTCTCTCACAAAGTGATACTAAACATCAATATTCTTTGTTTTCGAATGATAAGATGGGTTCTTTGCCAAGAATATTGTACTCTGACTGTCACAATCTAATCTCACTGCTTGTTGTACCAACCCAATACCTAAACACAATCTTTGTAACCATGCTGCTTCCTTGCTTGCATGAGTGGCTACCATGTATTCAACTTCTGTAGTTGAGAGTGCCACTACAACCTATCTTTTTCTCATCCAACTGATTTCTCCTCCAAATAGGTTAAACACATACCCACTTGTATATCTTCTGCGATCCAAATCTCCAACCCAGTCTGCATCAACAAAGCCATGTATGTCCACCACTCTGTCCAATCCCGATCTTCCTTGGTAGCACAATCCATAACTAGTGGTGCCACGAAGATACCTGAAGACCCTCTTTACTGTTGTCCAATGCTACTTCCTTGGTTTTGACATATACCTACTCAAAACTCCCACTGCATGTGCAATGTCTAGTCTAGTACAAACCATTGCATACATCAAATTGCCAACTGCACTGACATATGGAACATGGGACATGTCCTCTTCTTCTTCTTGTGTCTTGGGACACTGATCTGTAGATAACTTTACACATATAGGAATAGGAACCTTGACTGGTTTACTTCCATGCATATTAAACCTCTGCAATATCGTCTCAACATATTTTCTTTAATTCAACCAGAGTTTCCTGTTTGGACGATTTCTTTTAATCTCCATTCCTAGAATGAAGTTAGCAACACCAAGATCCTTCATGTCAAATTTGGAGGATAGCTGCGATTTCACATCCTTGATAACATCCATGTTATTTACTGCCAACAACATGTCATCAACATACAACACTACATAAATGAAGTGATTACCAACCTGCTTGGAATATACACAATGATCAACCCTACTTCTTACAAATCCCAATCAAAGGATGTATGTGTCAAACTTTTGGTACCACATCCTAGGTGATTTCTTCAGACCATATAGTGACTTCTTTAGCTTACAGACCAACTCTTTCTTTCCCTTCACTTCAAAGATTTCTGGTTGCTTCATGTAAATTTCTTCTTTCAGATCCACATGTAGGAATGTTGTCTTCACATCCATCTATTCCACTTCAAGATCAAAATTAGTAGCAATAGATACAAGAAATCTAATAGAAGTTAACTTAGCAACAGGAGAAAAAATCTCACCAAAATCAATTCCCTCTACCCGGGAATAACCTTTTGCTACTAATCGAGCTTTGTATTTCTCCACTTTACCTTGTGCATTAAACTTCTTCTTGAACAACCACTTGCTACCAATCGATTTTCTTCCAGCTGGAAGATCAACTATATCCCATGCCTCATTCTTATCCAAGGCATCCATTTCTTCAACCATGGCCTTCTTCCAGATTTTACTATCCTTTGAATTCACTGCTTCCCTGACAGTTCTGGGATCATCATCAATAATAGATAAAGCAAAATTGGAACGAAAATCAGGTGGACTACACCTTTCTGGTTGCCTTCTATCTCTCACTAATCTCGTCAATACTGGGGTATGAGGTTCTTCTTCTTCTTCTTATGCTTCCTCTTCTTCAGATGATTCATATTTTGCATCATCCAACTCAAGCTCTATTTTCTCAGGTTCATCTTGCGTTGGTGGGAATTCCTGTTTGGACACATCTTTTACCTCTCTGAAAACGACATCTCGATTGTAAACAATTTTCTTGGTTTCTGGGCTCCAAAGCTTATAACCTTTCACACCATCTTTATAACCAATAAAGATACACTTTTCAACTTTATTATCTAGCTTACTCCTATTTTCCTTTGGAACATGTACATAAGCATCACAACCAAACACTCTAAGATGTTGAAGAGAGGGTTTCTTTCTAGACCATACCTCATGTGGAGTTTTATCATCCAATGCTAATGAAGGTGATCGATTGACTAGGTAACATGCTGTACCAACTGCCTCTACCCATAATTCTTGTCCTAACCCGACACTGCTGAGCATGCTCCTTTCTTTTTCCATCAGTGTCCTGTTCATCCTTTCTGCAACTCCATTCTGTTGAGGAGTGTATGGAGTAGTCTTCTGCCTTTCTATACCACACTTCTTACAAAATTCTTCGAATTCATTTCCGCAGAATTCTCCACCATTATTTGTTCTCAATACCTTTATTTTCTTCTCTGTCTAATTTTCTACCAGAGCCTTAAACTCTTTGAATTTATCAAATACCTTAGATTTCTTTCTAAGAAAATAAATCCATGTGTTCCTTGAAAAATCATCTATGAATGAAACATAATACACAGATTTACCTAGGGATGGAACAAGAACAAGTCCAAACATATCACTGTGTATCAACTCTAAGATCCCCTTTGCTCTTGTAGCACCAAATGGGAATCTTACTCGATTCTGTTTACCATATATGCAATTTTCACAGAAATCAAAATCCAGAGTGCAATTAGACATACCTTCAACCATACCTTTACCGTGTAGTGTTCGAAGGCCCTTTTCTCCAATATGCCCCAGTCTTTGA
>ML793613.1:238862-251371 GCA_009831015.1 Picea engelmannii
AGGCATTTAGATGTTCTATCACAGAATCTCCATCTTCCATCCTAAGATGATATAGCTTCTTTCGAAGAAACAACTTGTTTACCAGGGACTTTGATTGATACAAATTCCCTAACTTATCCCATAGTTCCTTGGATGTAGATTCTTCTGAGACATTCAACAACACCGAATCTGCCAGGGAGAGTCAAATAATACTCCTTGCTCTTCTGTCCAACTTGTCCCAATTTTCCTTTGACATACCAGTAGTTGGTGTACTAGTAGTTTGTGTACTAGTAGGTTGTGTACCAGTAGCCTATGTGCTAGTAGATGGTGTACCAATAGGCTGTGTACTAGGATCCACAAGGATCCATTATTCTTTTTCTACAAGAAGGTCCTCCATATTGAGCTTCCATAGCTCAAAGTTTTTACCGTTGAACTTCTCTATCTTGATTCTAGATGAGTTCGCCATTCCTCTTTCTTTACTTGAATCTCCACTGCAAAATCTCCCACTAAACCCAGGTTTATCACAGACCCAAGATAAACTTGATCTATCAAGACCGAGCCAAACCCTCAACAACAAAGGCGTCCCTTTGAAGCCAAAAATGAGCTCTGATACCACATGTAAGTTTTAAACCTGCGAATTAAAGAAATGCATATAGATTCTTAAGCAAGACAAAAATTAATCAATGGCTCATACACAGAGTACACAAAGATTTTATACCGGAAACCCTCAACCGATAAAACCTTTCTTATATTCATTATGTCGAATTTCACCATTCACCATGCAATTTATACAATGTTTTTAGGTATTCCGTAGATACCAAAACCATAATCCCTTATTCCGGGATTAATTTACAAAACCGCTAAAAATAGAAAAAACCGTCGATTTTTTTTTTCCAGGGCGCTTCCCCAAACCCCATCGGCCTCGGGCTACCACCTGTTGCTGAACTCTACATGTAACAAAGGGGGGGGAATACCTACCCCCCCCGGGACCCCCCTAGGAAAGCACCCGATGCACAACGACACAAGCAGAGCACTAGTGCAAGGGATCGTTAGATGCAATTGTTGAACCTGACACACCCACACACACATATGCAAAGAATATAACACATACCCAACATGTTTGACATGGGGGAGAGCATTTAGGAGTGCGAAGGTGATATTTTTCTTGTTGAATTTTTTTTGAACAGAGAAATAACCTTCTAACAGATTTAACCATTTTTCTAGGGCATCCACATCTATCTGACCTTCAAATATGGGAATATCAAAATTAACTTGTACCTTGAAGGGAGAGGTTCCTCCAAAATGGCCACTTGATGAAGATGCACATGTTGCTATCGACACGCATTGAAGGATGTGTGAAAAATTATCCATCATTTCATCCCTCTGTTGTGTGAAAGCTTGCTCAAGCAACAATTTAATAGAATCTTCTGCTCCACCATTTTTCTTTTCTGTCACTATCGAGGGTTTCTTGGGTGTGCGAGAGTGATTTTCCTCAAGAGAGATAAGATCGAGACCCAACTGGATATACTTGGACCTCGTCGGGGAAATGTGCTAAAAAATGTTCAAGAGAAGCTTGCTTTGATACTACTGGTCCATATTATTTCCAAAATGAAATGAAAGCAAAGATATTACAATGAAATACTCATGAAATTGCCAGAAATAGGGAAATACAATAATACTTTATTTCTATTAATGAAAGAATTGTAAAGAGAGTGTAAAAATAAAGAGTGCAAGACTCGCTAGAATGGTGGCAGCGTTATCTCTGAGAAGAGATGTGACGGCTACGCTCATTCGAAAGAACATGATTACAATGAGGCTTTGAAGGCCTTTTTATGATAAACATGAATGCCAAAAACCTAACCCTAGGAGATGAAACACCAAAAGTCATGTGGGCCCCATTTGGGTAAGTTAGTACATTAACTTCCCAGGGTCGTAACATTTGCATACGATCTCCATTTTAAGCGCGTGATAGCCTGTTGGAAAGGTATTTTCGATAACTACGCATTATGTTGTCAAACTCTCACTCTGTCTACAATTTGACTGTGGAAAGCCAGGAAAACACTATTTAGAGCCCCTAAACATCCCTGTAAGTACAAAAAGATGTATTGACATGAAAATTTCCAAAATAAGTTAGTTGGAATAGGTGGGAGGCCACCAATATCCACCTGGATGCTGTGTAGGGATTCAGGAAAGCCCCGTAAGTGTAGAACCCATAATTACAAAGAAATGTCCCCATTACAGAGAAACATGTTGAACTGAAAATTGTCCAGATGAGCCAATTAGGATATGGAATAGGTGGGTGGCCACCAATATCCACCTGGATCACTCCCTCAGAACGAAACACAGGGCATTGAAAAAGGGGATCAACGCTCCCTATACATTTGCAGGGGGGCGTTGATAGGATATCAACACTCCCTATACATGGGAAGGGGGGCGTTGACCTTCAAAAACCCTCCAAAAATGGTCAAAACTCCAAGTAAAAGGCATGTTTCCGTCTTTCAAATGATGGTTTCCTTCCTCCAAAATGACTTAGGGATTATGAAAAATGTTCTTTCATGGTGTCAAGGGGTTGTGGCACTTAGTAAAGTGTGTGTGACACTTAGTAAGGTGCATACGACACTTTACGACACTTGTGACAGTTAGGTGTAAATAGGTGGGACACTTAAGTGTGACATTTTGGTGTGTAACAAGAATACTTATTGACCTCAAGCATTTCTTGGACTAGGATGATTGAAAAATTTGATCCATATTTTAGATGTTTGTATGATACCACTCATCTTGCTTTATTTCCTCTCTTCTAGTTCTATCTCACTGTTACATATCCTGTCGGTGACTTCATATTTCAGGTCCTTCATGGTGTTTTTGGAAAAGGTTTTTGTTGCTGGCATGCACTTTACTGTTTGGATCATGGATTGACTGATATTTTCCTTGTCAATCTTGTCCAACCTCTCAATTTATTGTTTGGATTTGTCCATGATGGACACTACTTGCTCTGATCTACTTTCAATGGACCCTTCCTAGTTCAGTTCTTCATTTAAGGGCATATGATACATCTCTAGGATCTCGTCAGCCTCATTCCATATCTGTGTGCAGGTTTTCTTGGCACTATTAATTGCTTCTTTCATATTGGGATGAACACACTTCCACCTGTCTATCAACATTTGTGTTTTATCCAGTTCTTTATTGTTAATCATGGGAAGTGTTGTTGGCGTTATCCTGTATGTGCTTTGCTAATGTTTGATTTTCTTGAATGCATGTTCCTTGTCTTCATAGTGGCACTTTACTTCTACTAGTTGGTCATCTAGTTTTGCGATCTCTGTTGTATCTCTAGATGTAACTTAGCTTTTTGAAGAAGTTAACCTTAGCTTCTCACATTTGTTCATTTAGTTCAACAACTTCTTCTTTGAACATAGCATGGAATTTGTTTCCTTATTTGTTCCCTTCTAGCTACAATTGTCTCATATCTTCCTCTAGGAGAAAGATCCTTTGATTTTGTCTTTCAACTAGTTGATATTTTCCCACTCCTTTTACTGTAAGATTTGATATTTCATGTTTGTATCTCTACATGACCTTTTCAACCTCTTTCGAATGTATCCAATTTGTCTCATCTATTTTTCTATGGAATTCTCATTCTAATTCCTTCCTCTGGAGTTGTAGTTTTTTCTCTAGGCTAGATAATTTTCACTTGAACTCCTCTATCCTGCTGTTGATTTCATTTACTATAAAAGAGTTTGTGCCTACAAATGCGTGGAGTGCTTCTGCTGTCTCAACTACTTCTTTCTGTAGGTTATCGCTAGTTATCGACCAATCAATGTTCCTTTTAGGTTTATTTCATCTTGAGGGATCTCTTGTCTCATGTCTCTTTGATGGCCTCTGTGTGATTCCCTACTTAGAATTATTGTAGTAGAATTTCCCCACAATAATCACTTCATCATCAATTTCCAATATTTTCAGGGACGAATACGAGAATTCAGAAAATATTACATTCAATGGAGTCTGATGATTTAAGTTAGAGGTCAGAACTAATACTATTCTAGTTTTCCCAGTAGTCGACATTTTTATTCTCTCCTCCTCCTATTCTTTCTTCTTCTTTTCTGCTACATCCTTGTGTGTCACTGCTGTGATTCTTTCCTGTTCCTTTTCAGTTGCACAAGTAGTTTCCTTAGATATTTTATTTTATTGTTTCACATATTCATGGGTAGCTTCATATGCCATGGCCTTGCAGTCTCTTTCAGTTTCCGTGGCCTTCCAGGCACATGATTATTCCGAGGCCTCGCATGCACATGATTCTTCCGCGGTCTCACATGATTTCTGTTCCTCCACGACTTTGTCTCTCTCTGTGGCATTACAGGATGTCTCAACTTGCCTGAGTGAATTGTCCTATATTTTATTTTGTTTAGCCCTCTATTTAGCCTCGAAGAACTACCTTAGCGCTTCTTCGTCCTATTCCTTTCGGGCTCGTTCATCTACTTCCATATTCTCCTAGGAGTTATTTATTGCTTCCTACTACTACTGAGGGAACATGGTCTTGTTAACTTCTTTATCTTCCAGTAAAGCATCAACCTGGGATTTACCTGCTACGTGAGCTAATACCTCCTCGTATGACCTGGTTTCTCATAAACTTTCTTCCTTATCCCTTCTCTAGTTTTCAAAAGAGGGAGCCATTTTAAATGTTTTGTAGTGATTACACACTACCCTTTTAGGATCATGGTTATTCATTGTCCCTGTACACAATATCAACTCCTTTAGAGACAACACTTCCTTCCTTTCATGTGTAGGGTTTACTAGCTTGAGTTTTCCCAACCTGATCAGGAAACCCAACCAACTTCTCTTGTTTATCGGCAATAGAGCAACTGCTATGCCTGTTTCCATTATCTGGTATGCCACCTCCCTGGATAGAATATTTTATGAAACATACTTGGGTAATAGGTGTGGA
Source organism: Picea engelmannii (assembly GCA_009831015.1). Lineage (NCBI taxonomy): Eukaryota > Viridiplantae > Streptophyta > Pinopsida > Pinales > Pinaceae > Picea > Picea engelmannii. The sequence goes on from ML793613.1 coordinate 243,778, forward strand.
GGGTATTGCATCCAAAAACAAGAATATAGGTGTAATTCTTTTCCAGGTACCAATTTTCTATATTCCTTAAATTTTCTAGCTCTTCTGGTGATATCATGTGAAGGTTCTGACCCAAAAATAATTGATACATAGGTGCATTAAAATGATCATAGACTTGATAGAAAAATTCATGATACTGAGTTGTTGATAATTCATAGCAGTATACATGAATAAGGGGTGAATCCAGATTCCAGTTCCAACCCATTTTAGGATTAGGGATATATACAAAAATGGCGTCAATGAGAAAGGAATACATATAAAAACCTAGTTGATTTCCTTTGCAAGCCTCTTGGATATTGAGGTAGATGTTGTGTGATAGGATAGACTCCCAATTGAATACCGCTCCCATTTCCACCACTATATGTACCATTGTTTTCCATTCCTGCTTGAAGTGTATACAATTCTCTTACCCATATAATATGCATATCATGGCAATTAGTATCTGATATGGGGGTTTGAAGTACTGGGTATTATATAGCCTATTGATCTTGGCGGTAAATGGAATCTCCTCATCCCACCACTTGTGAATGATTTCAAGTGGATTTGGTTTTTCCACCGTGAATTTCTACAGGAATCCCATGTTCAGGAACGCCAATGGATTTGGCAACTTGTAAATTTTTTTGAAGATATATGGATTTAGAGGAGCGATGAAAATCCCTTTTCTATTAGCGATAGTCTACACCTGTGTATGCACATTCTCATACACCCATATTGGCACTTCTCTCTATGGAATAACTGCGGGCTGAGAAACTATGGCATGTATGTCACTCTTCTGTATATTTTGATATACGTTGAGGTTGGGGCCATTCTCTGGAAATTCCCCATTGTAGAACATATTGTATATTACCTCCCTTGTGATGCAACCTTGGACACCTATGTAGTGATTGGTATTATATATCGTCATCATATTTGAGTTGTTTTCTTGAAGTTCCATCACTAACTATCCAGTTTTGTTTCTATGCTCTGAATCTCTATTCATTTCTTCGTTCATGGATCCTGTAAGATTTAACAATTATGTAAGTTCTTCAATTTATCAAATGCACAGTTCAAATCACAAATCTTAATCTTCTACCCTGAGAGATACGACTCATAAATATTAAGCCTTATAGATATCAATTTCAATTGTGTGAATGATCAATTCTCAGACCTGTATCCAAACTATTAGTTGTTCAAAAATAAATGCAATTAAATTTAGTAATTATTTTCGCATGTAGAAAAAAACACTCGATCGAGTGAGGTTTTTAGAGTGTGGGTTTGCGAGGACATGCCCTTTGTGGCCTACGATGTGTGGTGATACGAAAAATATCTTTCGTTGAGTTTACATGATTAACTATGAAGAAATATGCTGCAAAACCATGTGATTCGTAGTCCGCAGGAGATTGAAATACTTTGGTAAATTTATACCCATGTCATGAGTTTCCCGTGGGATGTGGCTTCATGGGTTGGGGTCAAATAGTTATTAATGCTCAAAACATTTGCTATGGATTTTCCACGGATTTTATCTCCGCAACAACTCTACATGGTGATTGGAGCATAGGTACGCATCCAAATAAGTCTATGACCTATTGAGGATTTGCACTGGCTTGCTAGGTTAGGGATAATATTTCGTGATAGGTTAGGCAAGATGATTTAAGGGATGATAGGTAAGTTTAGTGACTGATAGAAAAACAGGGAACACCCTTATTGCTCATGGTATACCAAACCTTAGGGACCAGTGTACCTTGAGTATTAGATTAGCTAGAAATTTAGATAAGGGGGGGTTCCCATTTTATTTCCTAAAGTAGAAAATTGAATGGGAATTGTTGTGGGTACAACACAGTTTTAACATTCTTGGGATTTTTGATTTTTTCTCGTAGATAAAACAAGTTTTCTAAGTTGACCACTCCCTTAGGCATTGCGTGAAGCTTAGGTTTTTCAGCAAAGTTATCTTTCTTGGATTCAGATTGTTCGTCTTCTTGTTCAAAAATAATTTCTTGAAACTCTTCATCATTAATGGCTATGTGTCTAAAGTTTTATTCATTGGTTAGAAAGTTTATGATCTACTCATCTCCCTCAAATACTCTCCAATTGTTGATGTTGTTAGGGACTGATGGTTTGTATAGAAGTTCTATAGTGAACCTATAGGCCTCCTAGTCTTCAAGGGGAGACAACATTGAGGAAGTTGTAGCAAGGGAATCAACAAGTAGGTTCTTGGACCAAGGAATAGAAATGATATTAAATGATAGAAATTATCCACCAATATATGCACTTCCTGCTAATAGTTCCTTAAAAATGATGAATTACAATGTATGGTATTATCAACTTACCTAATGATTATCTCTAAACCCCCAAAGACAACAAGTTATTTGATACTCAAGTCAATGGATTTTTTCAAACCTTGACCAAGGCCTCGTACTCAACTGTGTTATTGGTACACTCAAATTTGAGCCTACATGATAAAAAACAATGTTTACTAGTTGAGTCCTAAAAATACACCTGACCCCAACTCCTTCTTGTGATTTGGATCCATCAAATAAGAGAGTCCGAAATTTAGAGGGAAAATTAGGCACTTTTTTCTTAGTGTTTATGCTTGAACTTTCAATTATACTTTCTAATGAATAAAATATGAAACATTGGTATGAGTCTTTGTAATTTTCAGTTATTGTCTGATTTTCTTGCAACAACAATTTTGACTTCCATGTGAACGAAATTTCAAATATATTGGCTGCAAAATTCCAAAAATATGAGTCACAAGAGTATATTCCTAGAATGGGAAACTTGATTGAAGATGGTTCATTGGGATCCTCCAAATTAGTGACAATGTGTTTCAAGTATTTCTCTTGGTAAATCCTTATCATGTTAGGTTTCCCATTCCATGGTAACCAGAGGTGAGACCAGCCAGTGCTAAAATATCCTTGTAATTTGTGTGACCAGTCTCGGCTAAGCAACATCCTGTGTGCTTCTAGGATACCTACAACTACAATATCAATTAATTGGTGGATCTTTGGGTTTGAGGTAATTAGAATCATGACATCCTTCACTTCACCAATAACTTTGAGCTCAGTTCTATCTGACTGCATAATATGTGTTTCACTTTTAGCAAGAGCTGCATTCAAATTTTTGCACACAGAATAAGGAATGACATTCTATGATGCCCTTGATTCAATTAGAAAATTGTGCATATTTCTATTCAAAATTTCAAATGTCAATAGGAAAGGAGGAATGGACATATTGGATTTATTATCTGTAGATGCCGAGTTCACATTTGACTTTCTAGTTTCTCCTGAAGTTATTTTGTTTATGTTTTTATTGGGATTTATTGTGTGGTTTTCTCCTTCCTTTAATGCTTGTAGTAAGAGGATTTTTTGCTGAGGGAACTTGCACAGATCCATAACAAAAATTTTGGCCTTCATTTTTATTAGGTCCTCTAACACATTATACTCTAATTGTTTTGACTCATGTGCTGCAAATTTAGGAGCATATTTAAGTACAAGAGAAAGTTTGGTCAAGGGAGATGAGTTCCAAGGATTCTTAGGATCTTGAGTTATGACCAGATGCGATTGAGAGATAGTACCTTTGATCCTTGTCTACACAACCAGAGTTTTGTCAACCAAATCCTCTTCTTTTGTGAGGTTAAATCCAAACATCATAAGGTTTACATCCCACAACACCATAGTTTTTTCTTCCAGTTGATCGTTGTATTCTTGGTCTAGGGTTAGATGATGGGTCATTTGTCTAATTAGTCAAGGCACATCCATCTAAGAACCATTTTTCCATCAAATTCATAACTTTTATCCATTGAGGACAATTATTTTCGGAGTGATTTTCCCAATGGTAACTGCAAAAAGAATCTGAAGCTACATCTCCTAGGTCAATATTCAAATTAGCCAGAGGAGGTTCAATGACTTTCAAAGGAGGGGGTCTACTAAACAAAGGTCTATAAGGCCTTTGGTTAGATGCACCTTCTCCTGCATTTATTTTTATATATACAATCTCATTTTCCATCTTCTTGATCATTCTATATAGAATTTCCATATCAAAGCTATCTTTTTCATTGTTTTGATCAATTTGTTTGCCTTTTGGCCTAGTCAACAAAAGTCCTATTTTGGGTTGTTATGTTTCTTTCTTTCCTAGGGAAATCTAGATTTATTTGCAACCCTTCATTTGAAACTCAATGGTCTTGGATTCTTCAAAGTTTTTTTTCTAGGGTGCATTTGACATCTTTCTTAACAAACATGGAAATGGAAGTTGGCAAAGCATTTACATAAACTTCAATTTGAAACTCTTGGGAAGTTTTTGCATCTTGTTGGAATTTTTTTAGGATTGTGGTGAAACACTGGTTAAATTCCTTCACTTTCTCTCTAGGACCCATAGTGGGAGCAAATATTTCAGACATTAGAGCCCTAGTGGTGGTTTCATCTTCAAACCTATCTAAAAAGTCCTTTTGGAATTTATTCCATCTAGTTATGGAACCAACTGGGAGGTTGAAATACCAAGTTGAATCTAAATTATCAAAGGTGTAAGGGAAAAATAAGAATACTACATCCTCATGTTGTACATTCGTTAATAAAATAGCTAGTATAAATTTCTTAATATGATCTTGTGGCAACCTAGATATTTCAAGATAAAACTTTGGTAATAGTTTCTTCATATGCCTTGGTAAGTTATGTAGATGACCATGAAAATCCAAGGCCTCTACCCTACATATTCTCACTACCTTGAATCGCTACAAGCAAGTGGTCAAATGAAATAAATCACATTTGATAAGTTGGTGGACAAAGTTGAAAAACATGAGAAAGCCTTTGTAATGAAGTTAACTCCTTCCACTGGCGAGACTATTTACCTTGCTCGGAAAGATAAGAGTAAACAACATGATTCTTCCAGAGGAGAACGCAACATAAGAGGATGTGGATGTGGAAGAAAGAGACTCAGATGCAGGGGGGGTAGACACAAACAAGGTGATAGATCCAATCTTCATTGTACTCATTCAAAATATAATGGGTCATGTTGTTCCTGAGAATGTACTAAGGCTTCAAGTACAGTGTCAAGGCATCCGAAAGTATGTAAAGGATGAATACGAAGATATATGTTATCCTTCGGTGTAGGAAACTACTGAAGGTTTCTACGTTCTCGCTGTCTAGATTCCAACTGCTCTTGAGCAGTTATATCACGCTCAATGGCTGCCCATGAAAGTTCTAATTCCTCCCGGGTGTTAGCAGTTTTAAGGATTGTGTCGAACAGATTTAAAGCGATATGATTTTGATTAGAAAGTCTGGGTTGAATATTAGGTTGGGTTGCTGTAGGGACGGTGATTGAGAAACAGTTCCAGTATGGAAATGATTTTTTAAGAGAGAGTTTATTTGCTGTTTCAATTCGGACGAAATAAAGAGAAACTTTTGCATGAAAAAACGAAATAAGCATGCAAATCGAAGGCCCTTTCCTGTAACTGTATTATTTTTGGTAAAAATAACATGAGATGAGAGAACACATTTATCTATAGATAACGCGAAGTTCCTGACAGTGGAAAACTCTTGTAAACACAGACGAAGAAACTGACATAAGCATAGTTGACAAAATGTAAATAAACATAAAATTCTGTAAATGTAAATTGGTCTTACACCCGCTAATAGCTGGTGCAGAGGAAAGTCAAGAAACAATTACAGAAAATATGAAATCACTTCACTATATTAGTGGTTGTACTAAATTATAGTGATGCACGTCAATTATGTAGAGCAAAATGAAAAGAAACAATTAACACAACGAAACAAACTTGTAACACAGTCGTGACAGAATTGGGAATCTTCCAATATGCTTGTATTAACTTCCTTCATACAAAAAACTCTCTTCCAATTGATACCAAAAAGTCCAGCCCAAGTCTCTTCTTTTTGTGATGTATTTATACAAAATTTGCCTCTCGGTTCAGAAGAGCCAAATTACTCCATCTGTCTGAATCCGTTTTCAAAAAGGCGTTAGGTGTTTATTTTTGCTTAGATTTAATACATATGATACATTTGTCCAAAAAATGAAATACAAGCAGTGAAGGTTTTGCATTGATAGTTGGGGGGAGCGAAATAACTCTATTTTACCTATTCTATCTTCAAGAAGTGCTAGGTGCTTGTCCTTGCACAGATTCAGTGTACATGATACACTTGTCCACAAACTGAGTCACAAGTTGTGAAGGCTCGGCTTGACAACTGGCTTCGGCAAAATAGCACTCTCGGGCCAACTATGGAAGTTTATCATCTATTTGTACATTGACGAGTTCAAGAGCGCCGAGTTGCATACTAGGCTGAATCAAATGTTTGTCGATTTGAGTCGGGTCTACCCTGTCCATCCTAGAGATTTCTGTTAAATTCCTCTCATTCTTCTCCTTCATGTCGAGAGAAATCTGATCTATATTAATCTGTCTCAGCGCCTCTGTGTCGCCTCCAATCTCCATCCCTAACAGCCCACCATTTATGTATTTCCAGGCTTCTGCTAACGAATTTGTCACTTTTTGAGCCTGCTCTTTGCATAAGTAATATCCTGCTCCCAATTCTTCAACAAGATATTACCCCTAGTTTGTTCGGCAATGGTGAGCCCGGGAGGCCCTGGAAACTTTTTGTTAGTCGCTATTACTGCCTCTTGAAAAGCGATCCGAGTAGCTTCTGCATTTCTTTCTTTGTTAATCAGATTCTCAGAGATCTGATGTATTAACAAGCAGTCTTCTCGAATCTCTCCTACTTTGCTTAGCAGGCTCTGTTGAGTAGAGGAGATCCCGCTCCAAATATCGGTTGCTCGGGATTTAACGATCTCGATGTCAATTGCCTTGCTTTCTGCGACCTCCAACTGAGCCTGCAGCTGTGTGATCGTATCTCTCTGTTGGCCTAATTGTACACGACCATCTCGGATCGTAGAATTTGCTTGTTCCTGCTTGGTCTTGAGGACTTCAATTTCTTTCTTATCAGCCAATCGGGTCAACTCTATTTCTCCGCTTGCTTGACTCTTAGCGCTTTCTGCTGCCGAAGCCACTCTAGCCTCAAGAGTCTTGATCAGGCAGTTCTTTGCTTTGAGATTCTTTTTTAACATTTCGATCGAGAATTGATTTGCAGTCGCATACGCTCCCAGTGTCCCTGCAATCTCCGTGGCAAATTCATCTTTCCTTTTGTTCATCCCATCGGTCATTACTTTAAACCTTTTGACAGTTGATCCTTCCTCTCGGGAGAACTCCCTCTTCACAACTGCCTTTCTCTTTTTGTCAAAGAAGAATTCATTAGGAGGGAGCTCCTCTGCCCTTATAGGTCTCAGTTCTTCTCCGAAAATACATCCCTCCTGTATGTTTCCTTGTATTGACTGTAAAGGGGTGACAAAGGTGATAGGTTCCCCGATTTGCTTCGCGGCCTTACCTGGTGTATCAAAGGAGTCTTTCTCCTTTAGAGGATTAGAGGTCTTTTTCCCTGTCCCTGTCTCCAGATTTTGAGCTTCTGGCGGGTCTGTGCTTTTTACTTCCACCTCTGGACCATGTTCTTTGGGTGGGTCAGTCGTCCCTTTTTCTGTTTCGGGATTCTTTCCCTGTTCAGGACTCTTCTCCTGCTCG
>ML793613.1:294735-329142 GCA_009831015.1 Picea engelmannii
TTCTCTAAATCAACACATACTGGGAAATAAATAACCCACAACAAACTTACAAACAACAACAGTCGAATTTATGGAACTCTTCACTATTTCATTGAGAATAAGAACAGTACAAAAATGCTTGGAGGTTCAATTTCTTGTTCTATTCCCCTATCTCGTCTATGCTCTGTCTATCTCCTTTTTCTAAACCATAGCAGCGTTAGATCCCCTCTACACATTTCTCTGCATCCTTTTCTCGAGCATAGAAGCTCTCATCTCCTGTTTTCCAACCCTCTGGCATTGCATGGCATCTCTTTACATAACATTCCCCGATCCCTGACAATGTGTGGCTTTGCCCTAGATGAATAATGAGTTACAAAAACAGTTTCGAGAGATCAAGGAGGATGAGACACGTTTTTTACATAATTAAACGCTGCCAGATTGCCTGTAGTCGTGTCATGAGATTACATAGACTTTGACAAACGGTTCCCCTTCGTTATGCATGAATCTATATATGTTAAATACTCGATGCCAGCAATTGGGTTCTCAAATAAACCGTTTCCCCCCCTGTGTTACACATGCACGAATTTAGGAAGTGGCAGAGGGCGCCAGCTTTTCTGTCAAGGAAAGGTCCAGCTGTAGAGATTCCTCCTCAAATCGCAGAGTACTCTGTCAGAGTCAAACTGATCTTGGCATTTTGCATATTGCCCAATAACCCCAGAAACTGAAGTAAATGATGATTTTAACAAGTTGCACATCTTGAATAATATTGCCGAAAGCATTCCCAAATAAAACACAAACATACCCTGGTCCTCCACTAGCACCACCGGGGATAGCAATAACCCCATGTCTTTTGCAAACCATTTAACAACTTCAACATCATCAGAAGCACCAGTGGGTAACTTTGCTCCAGAGATAAATTACTCCTTGTCTGCCCTTTACCGCATTTGCACCAAGAGGTGACAGTGCATCCACATTATATCTTTGTTTTTAAACCCTTTCCTTCACCGATTCAGGGCCAAGCTCCAGTGAATGCAGAGAAAGATTTTGTCCAATGATTGAAGCACATATTGGGGTATTATCTTATGTTTTGAGCGGTTGTGCTCCAAGGCCCATATATGTGTAACAGAGTATGAATAGCACAGAAAGAATGCCATTTGCTTAACAAAAGACTTTAGGAGAGTAAACAATATCTTCAAGAACCAGCAAGAAAATGTTATAAATCCAGAGCCCAACACTGATATCAAGTTGCAACAATGTAACAGTTGACAACAAAAATAAGTATTTTGCAACAACCACAAAAAATATGCCTTGAAATTGCTTGAAAAAGACAAGAAAGTGTAGCTTTAACTAGGCAAAATGATAATTAATTGTCACAAGCAAGTTTGGCAATGTCTAGATAGCACTAAATGTCATGTTTGCAGAGAATTTGCTGCAGTTAGGTGGCTGTAGCAATCTTTTGTAACAACAAAAAATTCTAGTGCTCAAAATTGCAAGGAAACACCATGTAGAGTTAGCATTTATCTAGTAGATTGATTGGAAATTGTCACAAGAAATTTATGGATGAGCTAGGTGCAATTTTTGTAGGTGAATGCAACAAGTTAACATGAATTAGTATGGTTGTAGCAGTGATTTGCAACAATAGCTAGTACGATTAGTAAAAGTTAGCAAAGGCTTCAAGGAAGAAAGTTTTAGTGTTTAACCAATCCTTCAATAAGAGAGAGGATAGAACTAGTGCCTTCTAAGGATTATGGATTCAAGTGGATGGATTCTTCTAAGGCTGCAAATTAATTTTGATAGTGCACAAAAGTCCAAGAAGAATGCATGGGAGATGTAGTAACTTTAGTCCCCCTGTCCATTTTCCTCAAGAAAACAAGATACTAGGGTGTAGGAAATTCTAGGCCCTAGCACCTTTCTCTCCTTAGGCTTCTTATGGGATAATAAATTAGGTAAATATAACTAGGTCAAAACCTTAGAGTGCTAGGAAACTAGGGCTCTAGGGTTTCACTATTTACTAGATCAATTCAATGAAAAAGCTTGGCAAATAGAAAGTAAGGAAGTAGCAATTTAAGTTCCTTACTTCAAGCATTAAGCATATCATGCAATTTCATAATCTTGTATGAGAAAATAAAACCATACATAAACCATTCAATAGATGACAAAAATGCATATTTTACCTACTTGCACCAATAATAATCATGAAATACCATGCAAGATCACCATAAAAGCTTCCAAGATTGATCCAACTTGCAAAAAATCAGCCTTATACAAGAGTGCACCTCACAATGTCAGCCAATAGCCCTTCCAAGGAGCCAATTTAATACCTCTCCTCTTGTGTGAGGAGTTGTGATGATTAAAATGAATGTACTTTATGTTTATTTATACAAAACTAGTCACCTTTAATTAATTTTAGGTCAAATAAAGGCCGACCTGGCCAATTTACAAATAAATTCAATTTAGACATAAATAAAATTAATTAGCATCTAAAAACACTTCTAAGGGTGATGTCATGCCCTTCTAAGGTGACATTGAGCCCCTTAGGTGGAATGTTGGGCCTAAAAAGTAGGGCGCTTGGCCTCCAAAGGCCCTATATGAATCCCACATGTGCCACTAGGATCATAAATGCCTCCAAAATAGAAACCCTAGCTCTAGATAATGTCCAGGGTCATGATGATGACATCATGGGCCTTCTAGGGCCAACGTCTATGTGGAAGAGAAAGATCCCCCTGGGTCCAGTTCTACCAAGGTGCCTCCAAAGGTGATGTCCTTCTTTCTTCTCGGTACAAATATCTGATGTCTTCTTGCCCCTGGTTGGGGTTACAAGATCCATATGTGGGCTTTCATCCCCATGAAGGTCCGAGATAATCATTCCCTCATGTGTACCTGTCCACTAGGCAAAGTCCTGCAACAACAACAAGTACGCCCTCTAGGGGTTCATAAGTCATAAGGATCATAACATGTAAATTACATCCAATAATCAAATCACCCAAACATGTGCATCAAAACCCCCCTTTACCTAGACAAATTCTCAAAGATGTTATGCAATTTAACAAGTCAAGTTTGGAGATGGTCTTAGGGTGTCCTATTGGGCTATTCCTCCTTAAATTTGGTGTTTTTTCCAGGCAAGAGCCAATATCAGTCATATAAGTGTATGAGGTGACGTTGGGTAAGTGTTTGGGCATGGGGTGTGGTGATAACATGAAAATGTAAATATTACCTATGGGTGCCTTTGTAGAGGATGAGCTACACCTTGTCATGGATGCCATTGTTTCCTAGACCATTCATTTCCTTTTATTCTTAGCTTCATTTCTTTTGATCTTTCATTTTTTATGCTTCAAAGGAAGATTTGAGGGACACTATCTTGGCTTGGTGACTAGAAGTGACAGTGTTATCCACAAACATTTCATGGAGATGAGAAGGTTGGCTCGTGATGAGACCCCCTTTTTCTTAGCTATGCCACCAAGAGTCACTACCCTAGTTTGGTGACCAGATATGTGGTAGTGTCCACTGTCATACCGCTACATGCCCATGTTCATAATAGGTCGGATCGTGATGAGACCTCTTATCCACCAACTAATACCTTGAGTGTTTATTTATCTTATAGGTTCCCTTTTCTTACTGAGAAGCCTTTTATTTCTTTCTCAAGAATCCCTGAGTGAAGCATCTCAAAGGTTTCATCTTTGGATTTTAACTCTTGCCAACTACTTTTACCCTCTAGGCCTTTAGCCCCTTCTTCCCATAAGGAAAGGTACAACCCTTCCTAGTGTGGGAAATCCAATGCCTGAACAAAGGTAGGGGGAGATGAGAGGAATAAATATGGAAAGTGGTAAGTATGGATGGAACATACAATGACCTTTCTCAGACCAACCCAGTGGCAACCCATCCTAAAGGGAGATCAACTTACTAGGGAATCATGTCACCCTTCCAGGTATGAACAATTCAAAAGGCATAATTTTGAAGCAAACGTTATGAAATGAAGGATAATTCAATGCAACATATTTAAGTGCTTCAAGAATTAGAGTGACACATACCATGATACCCGAACTCATTTCCTCATGGAGAAAGACTTACTACTACTTCAGGACCAGGCTGGTGGGATGGGTACTACTGCTGCTAATGAATGGACTGCACTGAATAAAAGAGGGGCCCTCTGGGGCCATGCTCAAGTCATCCGACTCTCTGCACTCCATGTCGAGGAACTGTGGGCCTTGATACATGATCTCCTTAGTTATACCTAGTGTAGGGGATAACATCTGGCTCCAACTCGGGGACATGTGCTCATCGTAGAGGGCATGAGAACCTTAACATCTCTGGTATGACCCGTGCCTGCTAAATCTCAACAACATGCATCAATAATCCTTAGGGTGGTGATATCACCCCTTGTTCATATATGATAAAATCCAATGAAAAGTGAAAGTATCCCTAATATAACATATGAGCATACATATATACATAATGGAGGAATACAATGTGAAAATGAGGATACAACTATGCTAGCATGATATGCAGATGGTATATACAATGGATGCAAATGCCTACCTACCTATACTTACCTGTTGGTTGAATGCTAGGTGTAGTCAAATAACTAGTGAAACCATCCTAGCAATATCTCATAATACCTGCCTCTGTGTTTCATCATAAACCAAAACAATGACAAGTCAAGCAAAAAAATAACATGAGTTAGAACATGTATCACATCATGTGGTTAGAAGGGTTGGAACTTGTTATCCAATCTAGCTACATGAGATGTCTGTGTGCAGAAGGAATCTTTGCGCTTTGCTGCAACCTTGTCGACCTGCTTCTGTTGGATAGAAGGTGCTTGGGGCAAGGATGTAGTGGTTGTAGTGTCCTTTTGTTCCCCTTTTGAACAAATTGTGAAGAAGCTGAATTTTGCAGTATGAGATACTACCTTGCGACACTGTTTAGGTGGAACAATAGTTGGAACTACCTCTGGTATTCTGTAGAGATGACCCCCCAAAGTAAAAATGACACTACGGGGTTGAGACTAAGAAACATCATGGAATCTCCACATATATGGTTGGCCCAAGTGGAAATCACAGGCATCCAGTGGGGAAAAATCACATAATATCTCATCTTTGAAGGGTTGGATGCCGTATGATAATTAACACTATTAGATGACATGGAGATCTCATCCTTGGCGAAGCCACCTGATGTTGTATGGCTGCGGGTGTGGTGTTGTCGACAATCCCAACTGTTTGACGACCTCTATTGAGATGAGGTTATTTTGGCTTCTGCTATCAACAATAAAATGCAGTGGGGTCCCCTTTACCCACATCTGTGAATGAAAAAGGCACTCCCCCTCTTCAGGATCTGTTAGTTCTTTTGGTTGAATTGCTGCGGTCGTGACAATAGTAGTGGGGTTTGCGTCAATGCTCCGTCCTTTACCAGTGTTTCTAGAATCAAATTTCGAGTCAGTGTTCAGATCCTTGTCTCTGATCTCGACCACCAATGACTGTTTTGAGCGACATTCATCAGTGTTGTGCTAGGGGATTTTGTGGACATCACACCATTTTCCAGTGTCCTCCTTTGTCTTCCCGTGCCCCTTTTTTTCCTGTGGCTTGGACTGGTTTTTGGGAGACTGTTTTTTAGGGCCATCTTTGTCATACTTTGGTTGTTGCGGATTTGCAGACCCAAACTCTCATTTGTTCTAGTGCTTAAATTTCTGCTTGATTTTAATAACATATCGATAAGCAACACTAAGTGATTAGATGTCCAAAAAATCCATTTCAGTTTGGATGTATCTATGTAGAGCCCCATGGTATTTCAGAACCAAATGTCGTTCAGAGTCTTTGATACCTAGCTTGGTGCGTAAGGTATGGAAGGTATTGGTGAACTTCGAAATTGCTTGGCCCCTCTCTCGCCGCAGTTTGGTCCATCTCATTTACTGGTCCTCATAGTTTCCAATAGGGTAATACTATTCCTTTACCGCATCCACAAAAAAATCCCAAGTGGGCTTGACCCCATATATTCCAGGCTCCTCTATGGAACTCTGCTTCTAGTAAGTTTCCCACCAATATTTGACATGGGGGAGAGATTTAAGGAGTACAGAGGTGATCTTTTCTCTGTCGGAAAAATTGTGAACAAAGAAATAACCTTATAGCAAGTTTAACCATTTGTCTAGGGCTTCTACATCTATCTGTCCTTCAAATATAGGAATATCAAAATTAACTTGTCCCTTGAAAGGAAAGATGCCTCCAAAGTGACATGCATTGAAGGATGTGGGAAAGATTCTCCATCATTTCATCATTTCATTGATGAAGATGCACCTGTTGCTATCGGCAGGCGTTGAAGGATGTGGGAAAAATTCTCCATCATTTTGTCCCTCTGTCACGTGAGAGCTTGCTTAAGCAACAAACTGATAGGATCGTCTGCTTCGTCATTTTTATTTTCTTCCACCATTGAGGATTTCTTGGGTGTGCAAGAGCAATTTTACTCAAGAGAGACAATCTCGAGACCCAACTTGATATACTCAGACCTCATTGGGGACATGCACTAAAAAGCGATCAAGAGCAGCTTGCTTTGATACCACTGATCCAGATTATTTTTGGCACAAAATGAGAGTGGAGATATAATAAAGAAATGCATAGAGATATCACATATATCTAATAGTATAACATAAATGTATCAGAGATGCAGCCATAAACATAGATATACAATAATGCACGATTTCTATTAATGAAAGAAATGTACATAGACTATACAAATACAGAGTGAAAGACTCGCTAGAATGGTGACAACTTATCTCTAAGAAGAGATGCAATGACTACTCACATTCGCAAGAAGATCCTTACAATGAGGCTCTGAAGGAATTTTTACAATAAATAGGAATGAAAAAAACCCTAGACATCCAAAAACCTAACCCTAGGAGATGAAGCGCCAAAAGTCAAGTGGGCCCCGTTTGGGTAAGTTAGTACATCAACTTCCTGGGGTTGTAACGTTTGCATACGATCTTCGTTTCAGGTGCATGATAACCCGTTGGAAAGGTATCATCGAGGAGATTCATTTTGGGTTCTCAATCATGCCTTTCTCTATCATTGAGAAGCTAGATCCCGAAAAACCTTCATTTAGGCCCTAAAAATGGCCCTGGAAGTTAAAAACTGCTAAAAATAGCAAATAACCAAAATTGCCAGAAAACTGTTTTGAGCCAGTTGGAAAAGGTGGGTGGCCATATATATCCACTTGAATAAATCCTCCATACTTAAGAAGCAATGATATCCATTGCGTTGAGTGCCCGGGGGAGAAGGAAAAGCGTTTGTTGAATCTGCATCTTGATGAGCTGCTTGCCTTGTTGGAGAAGTTACGTTGCTTAGCTTGTTGAAGGTTGTCACGAACATGTGGCTGGAAGGGTTGGACCTTGTTAGCCAGTATGGCTACATGAGATGCCTGTGTGTAAAATGAATCTTTGCACTTTGCTGAAACCTTTTCGACCTTCTTCTATTGGATAGAAGGTGCTTGGGGCGAGGCTGTAGTGGTTGCAGTGTCCTTCTGTTCCCCTTTTGAATAGATTGTGAAGAAGCTGAATTTTGCAGTATGAGATACTACCTTGCGACACTATTTAGGTGGAACAATAGTTGGAACTACCTCTGGTATTCTATAGAGATGACCCCCCAAAGTAACAATGACACTACGGGGTCGAGACTCATAAACAAAATGGTGTCTCCACATATATGGTTGGCCCAAGAGGACATCACAAGCATCCAGTGGGGAAACATCACATAATACCTCATCTTTGAAGGGTTGGATGCCATATGATAATTGAAATTGTTGGCTAACACAAAGATCTCGTCCTTGGCGAAGCCACCCGATGTTGTATGGCTGCGGGTGTGGTGTTGTCGACAATCCCAACTATTTGACGGCCTATGCTGAGATGAGGTTCTTCTAGCTTCCACTATCAACAATAAAATGCAGTGGGGTCCCCTTCACCAACATATGTGAATGAAAAAGGCGCTCCCCCTCTTCAGGATCTGTTGGTTCTTCTGGTTGAATTACTGTAGTTGTGACAATAGCAGTCGGGTATGCGTCAATGATCTGTCCTTTACCACTGTTTCTAGAATCAGATTTCAAGTCAGGGTTCGGCTCCTTGTCACTGATCTCAGACACTAATGACTGTTTTGAGTGACATTCATCGGTGTTGTGCCAGGGGCGTTTGTGGAAATCACACCATTTTCCAGTGTCCTTCTTTGTCTTCTCATGACCTTTCTTTTCCTATGGCTTGGACTGGTTTTTGGGAGACTGTTTGTTAGGGCCATCTTTGTCATACTTTGGTTGTTGCATATTTGCAGACCTGAACTCTCGTTTATTCTGGTGCTTAAATTTCTACTTGATTTTAACAACATATTCATAAGCAGCACCGAGTGATGCGATGTCCCGAAAATCCATTTTAGTTTGGATGTATCTATGTAGAACCCCACGGTATTTCAGAACCAAATGTCATTCAGAGTCTTTGATACCCATCTTGGTGCACAAGGTATGGAAGGTATTGGCGAAATCTAGAACTACATGGCCCCTCTCTTGCCGCAGTGTGGTCCATCTCATGTACTGGTCCTCATAGCTGCCAACATGGTAATACTGTTCCTTTATCGCATCCACAAAAAAATACCAAGTGGGCTCGGCCCCATATATTCTAGTCTCCTCTGTGGAACTCTGCTCCTAGTAAGTTTCCCACCAATGTTTGACATGGGGGTGAGATCTAAGGAGTGCAAAGTTGATCTTTTCTCTATCGAAAAAATTGTTAACAAAGAAATAGCCTGTAGGTTTAACCATTTGTTTAGGGCTTCTGCATCTATCTATCCTTCAAATACATGAATATCAAAATTAAATTGTACCTTGAAAGGCGAGATGCCTCCAAAGTGGTCGTTTGATGAAGATGCACCTGTTGCTATCGACGGACGTTGAAGGATGTGGGAAAAATTCTCCATCATTTCATCCCTCTGTCACGTGAGAGCGTGCTCAAGCAACAGACTGATAGGATCGTCTGCTCCATCGTTTTTATCTTCTTCCACCATTGAGGGTTTATTGGGTGTGCGAGAGAAATTGTACTCAAGAGAGACAAGCTCGAGACCCAACTTTCTATACTCGGACCTCATCGGGACATGCACTAAAAAATGATCAAGAGCAGCCTACTCTGATACCACTGATTTGGATTATTTTCGGCACGAAATGAGAGAGGAGATATAATAAAGAAATGCATAGAGATATTGCATATATCCAATAATATAACAAAAATTTATCAGAGATCAACCATAAACACAGATATACAATAATACATGATTTCTATTAATGAAAGAAATGTAGAGAGACTGTAAAAATACAAAGTGAAAGACTCGCTAGAATGGTGGCAGTTTATCTCTGAGAAGAGATGCGACAGCTACTCGCATTCGTAAGAAGATCCTTACAATGAGGCTCTAAAGGAATTTTTACAATAAACAGGAATTCCAAAAGCCCTAGACATCCAAAAACCTAACCCTAGGAGATGAAGCGCCAAAAGTCATGTGGGCCCTGTTTGGGTAAGTTAGTACATCAACTTCCCGGGGTCGTAACTTTTGCATACGATATCCATTTTAGGCACATGATATCCCATTGGAAAGGTATCATTGAAGAGATTCATTTTTGGGGCTCAATCACACCTTCATGTATCATTGAGATTCTCTATCCCGAAAAACCTTCATTTAGACCCTCAAAATGGCCCTGAAAGTTAAAACTGCTAAAAATAGTAAATTACCAAAATTGTCAGAAAACTATTTTAAGCTAGTTGGAAAAGGTGGGTGGCCACCGATATCCTCCTGGATCAATACTCTCTCCTTAGGAAGCAATGGTCTCCATTGCGTTGAGTGCCCAGGGGAGAGGGAAAAGCATTTGCTGAATCTGCATCTTGATGAGCTGCTTGCCTCGTTGGAGAAGTTTCATTGCTTAGCTTGTTGAAGGTTGTCACGAACATGTGGCTAGAAGGGTTGGACCTTGTTATCCAATCTGGCTACATGAGATGCCTATGTGCAGAAGGAATCTTTGCGCTTTGCTGCAACCTTTTTGACCTGCTTCTCTTGGATAGAAGTTTCTTGGGGTGAGGCTGTAGTGGTTGCAGTGTCCTTCTGTTCCCCTTTTGAATAGATTGTGAAGAAGTTGAATTTTATAGTATGAGATGCTACCTTGCGACATTGTTTAGGTGGAAAAATAGTTTGAACTACCATTGGTATTCTGTAAAGATGACCCCCCAAAGTAATAATGACACTATGGGGTTGAGACTCATAAACAACATGGCATATCCACATATATGGTTGGACAAAGAGGAAATCACATATATCCAGTGGGGAAACATCTCATAATACCTCATCCTTGAAGGGTTGGATGCCATATGATAATCGACACTGTTGGTTGACATGAAGATCTCATCCTTGGCGAAGCCACCTGATGTTTTATGGATGCGGGTGTGTTGTTGTCAATAATCCCAACTGTTTGATGACCTCTGTTGAGATGAGGTTCTTCTGGCTTTCGCTATCAACAATAAAATGCAGCGGGGTCCCCTTCACCCACATCTATGAATGAAAAAGGTGCTCCCCCTCTTCAGGATCTGTTGGTTCTTTTGGTTGAATTGCTGCGGTCATGATAATAATAGTGCAGTTCATGTCAATGATCTGTCCTTTACCAGTGTTTCTAGAATCAGGTTCCGAGTCAGGGTTTGGCTCCTTATCTCTGATCTCGGCCACCAATGACATTTTTGAGTGACATTCATTGGTGTTGTGCCAGGGGCGTTTTTGGAAATCACACCATTTTCTGGTGTCCTTCTTTGTTTTCCCGTGACCCTTCTTTTCTTGTGGCTTGGACTGGGTTTTAGGAGACTGTTTGTTACCATCGTCTTTGTCATACTTTGGTTTTTGAGGATTTGTAGACCCGAACTCTCATTTTTTCTGGTGCTTAAATTTTTTCTCGATTTTAACAACATATCGATAAGCAACATCGAGTGATGAGATGTCCAGAAAATCGATTTCAGTTTGGATATATTTGTGTAGAGCCCCAAGGTATTTCAGAACCAAACGTTGTTCAGAGTCTTTGATACCCATCTTGGTGTGCAAGGTATGGAAGGTATTGGTGAAATTCAGAACTACTTGGCCCCTCTCTTTTCGCAGTGTGGTCCATCTCATGTACTGGTCCTCATAGTTGCCAACAGGGTAATATTGTTCCTTTATCGCATCCACAAAAAAATCCCAAGTGGGCTCAACCCCATATATTCTGGACTCCTCTATGGAACTTTGCTCCCAGTAAGTGTCCCACCAATGTTTGACATGAGGGAGAGCTTTAAGGAGTGCGAAGGTGATCTTTTCTCTGTTGGAAAAATTGTGAATAGAGAAATAACCTTCTAGCAGGTTTAACCATTTGTCTAGGGCTTCTACATCTATCTGTCCTTCAAATACAGGAATATCAAAATTAACTTGTACCTTGAAAAGCAAGATGCCTCGAAAGTGGAAATTTTATGAAGATGCGCTTGTTGCTATCGAACGATGTTGAAGGATGTGGGAACAATTCTCCATCATTTTGTCCCTCTGTCACTTGAGAGCTTGCTCAAGCAACAGACTGATAGGATCGTCTGATCCATCATTTTTATTTTCTTTCTCCATTGAGGGTTTCTTGGGTGTGTGAGAGTGATTGTAGTCAAGAGATACAAGATATAGACCCAACTTGCTATACTCGAACCTCGTCGGGGACATGCACTGAAAAACGATCAAAAGCAGCCTGCTCTGATACCACTGATCCAGATTATTTTCGGCACGAAATGAGAGCGGAAATATAATAAATAAATGCAAAGAGGTATCGCATATATCCAACAATATAACATAAATGTATCATAGATGCAACAATAAACACATATATACAGTAATACACGATTTCTATTGATGAAATAAAAGTAGAGAGACTATAAAAATACAGAGTGAAAGACTCGTTAGAATGGTGGCAGCTTATCTTTGAGAAGAGATGGGACGACTACTCGCATTCGAAAGAAGATACTTACAATGAGGCTCTAAAGGCCTTTTTACAATAAACAGGAATTCCAAAAACCCTAGACATCCAAAAACCTAACCCTAGGAGATGAAGCGCCAAAAGTCATGTGGGCCCTGTTTGGGTAAGTTAGTACATCAAATTCTCAGGGTCGTAACTTTTGCATACGATCTCCGTTTTAGGCGCATGATAGCCCGTTGGAAAGGAATCGTCGAGGATATTCTTTGTGGGGTATCAGTCATGCCTTTGGCTATTATTTAGAATATCTATCCCGAAAAACATTCATTTAGGTCCTTAAAATGGCCCACGAAGTTAAAATCTGCTAAAAATAGTAAATTACCAAAATTGTCAGAAAACTATTTTGAGCCAGTTGGAAAAGGTGGGTGGCCAAAAATATCCACCTGGATCAATTCCCCCTCCTTAGAAAGCAATGGTATCCATTGCATTGAGTGCCTGGGGGAGAGGGAAAAGCATTTACTGAATCTGCATCTTGATGAGCTGCTTGCCTTGTTGGAGAAGTTGCGCTGCTTAGCTTGTTGAAGGTTGTCATGAACATGTGGTTGGAAGGAATCTTAGCACTTTGGTACAACCTTGTCGACCTGCTACATGTGATGCTTGTGTGTAGAAGGAATCTTAGCACTTTGGTACAACCTTGTCGACCTGCTTCTGTTGGATAGAAGGTGCTTGGGGTGAGGCTGTAGTGGTTGCAGTGTCCTCTTGTTCCCCTTTTGAATAGATTGTGAAGAAGCTGAATTTTGCAGTATGAGATACTACCTTGCGGCACTGTTTAGGTGGAACAATAGTTGGAACTACCTCTGGTATTCTATAGATATGACCCCCCAAAGTAACAATGACACTACGGGGTCAAGACTCATAAACATCATGGCGTCTCCACATATATGGTTGGACCAAGAGGACATCACAGAAATCCAGTGGGGCAACATCACATAATACCTCATCCTTGAAGTGTTGGATTTCGTATGATAATTGACACTGTTGGCTGACACAAAGATCTCGTCCTTGGCGAAGCCACCCGATGTTGTATGGCTGAGGGTGTGGTTTTGTTTGCAATCCCAACTGTTTGACAACCTCTGCTAAGATGAGGTTCTTCTGGTTTCCACTATCAACAATAAAATGCAGTGGGGTTCCCTTCACCCACAACTGTGAATGAAAAAGGTGCTAACCCTCTTCAGGATCTGTTGGTTCTTCTGGTTGAATTGATGTGGTCACGACAATAACATTGGGGTCTACGTTAATGATATTTCCTTTACTAGTGTTTCTAGAATTAGATTCAGAGTCTGGGTTCTACTCCTTGTCTTTGATCTCGACCACCAATGACTGTTTTGAGCGACATTCATCGGTGTTGTGCCAGGGGATTTTGTGGAAATCACACCATTTTCCGGTGTCCTTCTTTGTCTTCCTGTGACCCTTTTTTTCCTGTGGCTTGGACTGGTTTTCAAGAGACTATTTGTTAGGGATGTCTTTTCCATATTTTGGTTGTTGCAGATTTGCAGACCTGAACTCTCGTTTGTTCTGGTGCTTAAATTTCTGCTCGTTTTTAACAACATATCGATAAGCAGCACTGAGTGGTGAGATGTCCAGAAAATCCATTTCAGTTTGGATGTATCTGTGTAGAGCCCCACAGTATTTCAGAACCAAATGTCATTCAGAGTCTTTGATACCAAGCTTGGTGCGCAAGGTATGGAACGTATTGGTGAACTCCGAAACTACTTGGCCCCTCTCTTGCCGTAGTGTGGTCCATCTCATGTACTGGTCCTCATAGTTGCCAACAGGGTAATACTGTTCCTTTACCACATCCACAAAAATATCCCAAGTGGGCTCGACCCCATATATTATAGACTCCTCCGTGGAACTCTACTCCCAGGATGTTTCCCACCAATGTTTGACATGGGGGAGAGATTTAAGGAGTGTGAAGGTGATCTTTTCTCTGTCAGAAAAATTGTGAACAGAGAAATAACCTTCTAGCAGGTTTAACCATTTGTCTAGGGCTTCTGCATCTATCTGTCCTTCAAAAATAGGAATATCAAAATTAACTTGTACCTTGAAAGGCTAGATGCGTCCAAAGTGGCCCTTTTATGAAGATGCCCCTGTTTCTATCGACTGGCGTTGAAGGATGTGGGGAAAATTCTCCATCATTTCGTCCCTTTGTCACGTGAAAGCTTGCTCAAGCAACAGACTAATAGGATCGTCTGCTCTGTCGTTTTTATTTTCTTTCACCATTGAGGGTTTCTTGGGTGTCCGAGAGAGATTGTACTCAAGAGAGACAAGCTCAAGAAAAAACTTGCTATACTCGGACCTCGTCAGGGACATGCACTGAAAAACGATCAAGAGCAGGCTACTCTGATACCACTGATCTAGATTATTTTCAGCACAAAATGAGAGCGGAGATATAATAAATAAATGCACAGAGATATCACATATATCCAATAATATAACAGAAATGTATCAGAGATGCAACCATAAACACAGATATACAATAATACATGATTTCTATTAATGAAAGAAATGTAGAGAGACTGTAAAAATACAGAGTGAAAGACTTGCTAGAATGGTGATAGCTTATCTCTGAGAAGAGATGCGACGACTACTCGCATTCGCAAGAAGATCCTTACAATGAGGCTCTGAAGGCATTTTTACAATAAAAAGGAATGTCAAAAACCCTAGACATCCAAAAACCTAACCCTAGGAGATGAAGCGCCAAAATTCATGTGGGCCCCGTTTGGGTAAGTTAGTACATCAACTTCCTGGGGTCGTAACTTTTGCATACGATCTCCGTTTTAGGCGGATGATAGCCCGTTGGAAAGATATAGTCAAGGAGATTAATTTTGGGGGATCAATAATGCATTTGGATATCACTGAGAAGATATATCCCAAAAAACCTTCATTTACGCCCTCGTAATGGCCCCGGAAGTTAAAAACTGCTAAAAATAGTAAATTACCAAAATTGCCAGAAAATTGTTTTGAGCCCGCTGGAAAAGGTGGGTGGCCACCAATATCCACCTGGATCAATCATCCCTCCTTAGGAAGCAATGGTATCCATTGTGTTGAGTGCCACAGGGAGAGAAAAAAGCGTTTGCTGAATCTACATCTTGATGAGCTGCTTGCCTTGTTGGAGAAGTTGCACTGCTTAGCTTGTTGAAGGTTGTCACGAACATGTGGCTGGAAGGGTTGGACCTTGTTAGTCAGTCTGGATACATGAGATGCCTATGTGCAGAAGTAATCTTTGTGCTTTGCTGCAACCTTGTCGACCTGCTTTTGTTGGATAGAAAGTGCTTGGGGTGAGGCTTTAGTGGTTGCAGTGTCCTTCTGTTCCTCTTTTGAACAGATTGTGAAGAAGATAAATTTTGTAGTATGAGATACTACCTTGCAACACTGTTTATGTGGAACAATAGTTGGAACTACCTCTAGTATTCTGTAGAGATAACCCCCCAAAGTAACAATGACACTACGGGGTCGAGACTCATAAACATCATGGTGTCTCCACATATATGGTTGGCCCAAGAGGACATCACAGACATCTAGTGGGGAAACATCACATAATACATCATCCTTGAAGGGTTGGATGCCATATGATAATCGTCACTGTTGGATGACATGAAGATCTTTTCCTTGGTGAAGCCACCCGATGTTGTATGGATGTGGGTGTGGTGTTGTCGACAATCCCAATTGTTTGATGAACTATGCTAAGATGAGGTTCTTCTGGCTTCCACTATCAACAATGAAATGAAGCGGGGTCCCCTTCACCCACATCTGTGAATGAAAATGGCTCTCCCCCTCTTTAGGATTTGTTGGTTCTTCTGGTTGAATTGTTGCGGTCGTGACAATAGAAGTGGGGTTTGCGTCAATGATCTGTCCTTTACCAGTGTTTCCAGAATCATATTCCAAGTCAGGGTTCGGCTCCTTGTCTCTAATATCGACCAACAATGACTGTTTTGAGTGACATTCATCGGTGTTGTTCCAGGGGATTTTATGGAAATCGCACCATTTTCTAGTGTCCTTCTTTGTCTTCTCGTGACCCTTCTTTTCCTATGGCTTGGATTGGTTTTTAGGAGACTGTTTGTTAGGGCCATCTTTATCATACTTTGGTTGTTGAGGATTTGTAGACCCAAACTCTCGTTTGTTCTGGTGCTTAAATTTCTGCTCAGTTTTAATAGCATATCGATAAGCAACACTGAGTGATGAGATGTCCAGAAAATCCATTTCAGTTTGGATGTATCTGTGTAGAGCCCCACGATATTTCAGAACCAAATGTCATTCAGAGTCTTTGATACCCAGCTTGTTGCGCAAGGTATGGAAGGTATTGGTGAACTCTGGAACTTCTTGGCCCCTCTCTTGCTGCAGTATGGTCAATCTCATGTACTGGTCCTCATAGTTTCCAACAGGGTAATACTGTTCCTTTACCGCATCCACAAAAAAATCCCAAGTGGGCTCGACCCCATATATTCCAGACTTCTCTGTGGAACTCTTCTCCTAGTAATTTTCCCACCAATGTTTGACATGGGGGGGAGCTTTAAGGAGTGAGAAGTTGATCTTTTCTCTGTCGGAAAAATTGTGAACAAAGAAATAACCTTCTAATAGGTTTAACCATTTGTCTAGGGCTTCTGCATCTATCTGTCCTTCAAATACAGGAATATCAAAATTAAATTGTATCTTGAAAGGGAAGATTCCTCCAAAGTGGCCGTTTGATGAAGATGCACATGTTGCTATTGGAAGGCGTTGAAGGATGTGGGAAAAATTCTCCATCATTTCATCCCACTGTCGCATGAGAGCTTGCTCAAGCAATAGACTGATAGGATTGTCTGCTCCGTCGTTTTTCTTTTCTTCCGCCATTGAGGGTTTCTTGGGTGTGCAAGAGCGATTGTACTCAAGAGAGACAAGACCGAGACCCAACTTTCTATACTCAGACCTCGTCGGGGACATGCACTGAAAAATGATCAAGAGCAGCCTGCTCTGATACCACAGATCCAGATTATTTTCGGCACAAAATGAGAGTGGAGATATATTAAGGAAATGCACAGAGATATAGCATATATCCAATAATATAACAAAAATGTATCAGAGATGCAACCATAAACACATATATACAGTAATACATGATTTATATTAATGAAAAAATGTAGAGAGACTGTAAAAATACAGAGTGAAAGACTCACTAGAATGGTGGCAGCTTATCTTTGAGAAGAGATGCGACAACTACTCGCATTCGCAAGAAGATCCTTACAATGAGGCTCTGAAGGCCTTTTTACAATAGACAGGAATGAAAAAAACCCTAGACATCCAAAAACCTAACCCTTGGAGATGAAGCGCCAAAAGTCATGTGGGCCCCATTTGGGTAAGTTAGTACATCAACTTCCCGAGGTCGTAACGTTTGTATATGATCTCTATTTTAGGTGCATGATAGCCCATTAGAAAGGTATCATCGAGGAGATTCATTTTGGGGTCTCAATCTTTCCTTCATCTATCATTGAGAAGCTCGATCTCGAAAAACCTTCATTTAGGCCCTCAAAATGGCCCCAGAAGTTAAAAACTGCTAAAAATAGCAAATTACCAAAATTGCCAGAAAGCTATTTTGATCCAATTGGAAAAGGTGGGTGGCCACCGATATCCACCTAGATCAGGTACACATCCCTGAGATCTTCCACAATCTCAATGGTGAATCCTTTGTCCTCTAGGGCTACTGTGAGATTTTGAAGGGCATCTTCATATGTCTAGCATTGTGGTTTGACAAATTCAATAAACCTACTGATGAGGTATATGAAAGATGATATACCCCTATCTTCGCAACAACCTTTCAACCAATCTTGCAAAAAGGATGGCAGAGAAAGTATGAAATTTTTTACTAGAACATCCTCCCCTTCCAATTCTATCTCACTTATATACTTCAAGAATTATACAATGTGAGTAATTGGGAGGCCTCCGAATCTTGGAGAGTTGTTTAACCATTTTGCATCAAAATAATGTGGATATCCTTGAATACTTTTGAAATCGATAGTCAGATACAATTGTTCCCCTCTTGAAACTCCATAAGGAAACCTAAGATATGGATGGCTGAGATCATCCCATATCCCATATAATCAAAGGTTGAGATCTCTCCAAAAGAATCTCACTCAAAAACCCACTTTGGGTTAATTTCCCTAAGTTCACTTTATTTCTCTAATTCACCCACAAAGTGAATTAATAGTCATTTTAGGCAAAAATGACAAAATTTCACTTTTGACTTAAAACTCCTAAGTCAAAGTGAGATTAGACATAAAGTACAAGGCACAAAGTACATAGTACTTCTCACATGTGTTTAGGAGATCACAAACACATGGGGAACACCTCCCAAGGTACATAATCTCAACACTCCCTCTTACCAAGGAAGGTGTTCCTCACCAAGCCCATCTTGTCTCTGAAGTAGACATGTTTTCCCCTTGGCTGGGCCTTGGTGAGTATATCTACAACCTGCTCGTTAGTCGATATATACCGCAACTGAAAGTGTGCCTCTCTGAACCTAATCACGGATGAAGTGATACCTGATCTCAATATGCTTCGACTAGTCATGGAACACTAGATTCTCAGAGAGTTTAATGCAACTCTGATTATCACAATGTATGACGGTCGGTGGCATATCTTGACCAAATAATCCAACTAGCATATTACAAAGCCAAATGGCCTCACAACTGGCCTGACTAGCTGCCATGTACTCTACCTCAGTCGAACTCAAAGCCACTGACTTCTTCTTTCGGCTGAACCAAGAAACAAGTCTCGAACCCAAACCAAAGCAACACCTTGAGGTGCTTTTTCTGTCAATAACACATCCTGCCCAGTTTGAGTCTATGTAGCCAATCAAACTGACCCCATCACCTCTGATATAGTCTAGGACATAATTAATTGTCCCAACAATGTACCTCAAAACATGTTTTTCCCCTCTCATGTGAACACTCCTTAGCTCTACTATATGATGGCTGAGAGTGTCCATGACCAAACAAATATCTGGTCTGGTGTTAACTAGATACATGCGTGAACCGATCAACTACCTGTAAACTGTGGCATCTACCAACTGGAAATCTGAATAATTAAGCTTCTTTTGGTTGGTAATCATGGGTGTAGACATGGGTATGCAGTCCTCCATTTGAAATCTGCTCAAAATATCTGTTGCATACTTCCCCTGCCCGAAAAATATGTGACCATCCTCCTGCCATATGTCCATACCTAGAAAGTAGTGCATCAATACAATATCATTGATCTCAAACTCTGATGCAAGTCCTAGCTTGCACTCAACTATGAGATCCTTGGCTCTAGTGATGAATAAATCATTGACATATAAAATGAGAATGAGCGTGTCCTCACCTCTAATGATGTAATAGAGGTTAGGATCAACATCGCTTTTCTTGAAGCCCATCTGAAGCAAGTATGTGTCTATGCATGAATACCAAGCTTGGGGAGCTTGCTTCAGACCA
Organism: Picea engelmannii; assembly: GCA_009831015.1. Classification (NCBI taxonomy): domain Eukaryota; kingdom Viridiplantae; phylum Streptophyta; class Pinopsida; order Pinales; family Pinaceae; genus Picea; species Picea engelmannii. Next base: position 314,187 of record ML793613.1, read on the forward strand.
TAAAGTGACTTTCTCAAAAGACACATGTGAGTCTCCCTCTCACTCACCTCAAACCTCTGTGGCTTCTCAATGTACACCTCCTCATCAATAAAGGCATTCAGAAATGTGGTCTTCACATGAATCTGGTGAATGCTCCAACCCATCTCTGCTACTATGGAAATGATACTCCTGATGGAGTTGTATCTTGAAATTGGTGCGAATGTCTCATTATAATCGACTCCCTCAATATGAGAGAAGCCTCGCACCATAAAACAGGCCCTGTGTTTCTCTATGCTTCCATATGCAACATACTTGGTTTTGTACAATCACCTGGAAGTCACAAATGACTTCCCCACTGGCCGCAAAACCACCTCCCAAACATCATTGCACACAATGTAGTCATACTCCTCTACCATGGCCTCTCTCCAGACCTGATGGTCAACTGCCTATGCAAATTTCTGTGGCTCAGTATATCTGATACTCGTCACTAGTGTGAAATATGCTCCCAATCTGATTGGAGGTCTTCTCTCTCTGATATGGATCTTGGACTCCCCAACATTCTCTCTAGCCTCCTTCAGGGTCTCCTGAAACCATATAGGTCTCCTCTTCCCTGAAGTGGTCAACGGATAAGTAAGGTCTCTCTTCCCAAGAGTGACTGCCTCAGGAATCGTCTCAACACTCTGAGAACCTGAAGTCTGTGCCCCTCTGACTGTACATGCTCTGACTATGACCCTAAAGCTGTGCATGGCGACCCTGTCACCCCTGATACTGGTGTACCAAAAACCTGAGGCTGTGCTCCCTCTGAGACAGCAATCAGTGCCTCTGCATCATCCTCAACTATGACTCTCGACTCAAGAGATCTCTGAAAATCCCTATCCTCCTCAAATCTGACATCTCTTCTCACCACCACTCTCCTAAGTGGAAGAATGTAGATGCGATAGGATTTGGACACCTATGAGTGTCCAACTAGAATCCCCTGCTGGGTTGTGGGGTCTAGCTTTTTCCTCCTCTCCAAGGGGACATGAGAAAAGGTCAAGCACCCAAAGATCCTAATGTGCTTGACATCGAGCCTCCTACCAGTGAAGGCCTCCTTATGAGTCATCTTCCCCAATATCTTGTGGGGGCTCATGTTTTGCAGGTAAACTGAAGTAGCTCTTGCCTCTACCCATAAGTACAAAGGTGTTGGCAGCATGTCGAAGTGGAAAGAAGGATGATCGTGGGGAAATAAAGCATGCAGAAGGTGAATCAACAACTGGAAGGAAACACAGCACGTGCGCATGCAAGAAAGTGTGCACAAGGAAAGCGACAGTTGGAAGGAAGAACAACATGCGCACATGAGAGGAAGACCTAACGTCAATAGGTTTATGGTTTTGGTAATGTATTGTAATGGATGAAGAGCCAAAGATGTATAAATACTGATATTGAGGTATTATATAGGGCTCTATACTATTCACGGATTTTGTAGTTGTTTGGATGTAGTTAGCATTCGGGTTTTTGTATTGTTCGACATATAATCAGTTCAGTTCTTGATTATTGTAGTTACGCATGAGCGGATGTGATATAGTATTTTGTTGTATGAAATATGTTGTAAGATGTTGAGCTAGAGGAGATGAGAGAAGGTAGATCTTGAGTATTAGATCGCAGGTTGAGGAGCCTAGTGCGATCTAGTTTGCCTCATATAGATCTTACCCACCTGAGGAGAATTGTAAGCGCACGGTGCTGTAGATGCAAAACTATCATAATAAAAGAGCCAAGAGCCAAATCTTTGTGGACGTAGTCCAGGAGGGGGTGAACCACGGTAATATCTATGTAATGTGATGAATGCATGCATATCTTTATCCTATTTTCAGTAGTTAATTGTTGTTCTTAATGAATGCATGAGTTATTATATTGCTTATGAAATATGGTTGCGCTATTAAGGAAATAAGATGCTGAAGTTAGTGCATAGTCATGAATAACAGTAGGTTGCGATCACAAGTTATAATAAATGGTTCAGAATATAGATATCATATCTCATACTCAATCCTGGGCTGTAAACACCCGAGTCTTACAACCACCCATTAAATCTATCTCGGGTGAGACTGCGTAGCGCATTCTTTGCATTGTGTTTCCTTCTAGTTTACCAGGAGGGCCGATAGGTTTAGAGGATTTATTGGAAACCTGAAAGACATGAACCCTAGGTTAGTAACTCAGAGTAGAATAGAGGAAGAGTAACCAACAAATGTTTTCATTGCTGTTGGTAGGAACAAGAGAGGATTGAGGGGATGAGATAAGTCAAAGATTTTTCGGAGGTAGATCAAGAAAAGGTTAGGGCAGAGACCAATGAGCCATTAGAAGGGAATTTTGAGACCGTGGAACCCCACAAAAGTAGAGATTGAAAGCTGGTTGAGAACCAAAGAGCTAGAGTTTTCACAAAAAGACAATAGAAACCCTAGAATAACACCTCGCAAATATCTTTAGAAATACATGTTTACTGATTTGCACGAAGTCTTTTTCTATGATTTTCCACATCTATTGCAAGAGTGAATACTAAGGTTGAAGGGTAACCACGCGACGAACCAGATTCGACAGTTAGATTGGACCCCAGTATAGATTGAGTAGTTACAGCATGTGAACAACAAATTCACCCGCGCAATAGACTTTTGGCTTGACAGTATTGTGATAGGTTTCATAACAGAGTTCGCAGTTGACACAACGAAGTCATACAACGCAGCGGAGCAGGAATTTCTACACGGACCTCAAGGAAGGTACATTCGATCACTATATACTTCTATTAAGATACTTCTATATAACAAAGGTGTAATGACAATGGAATCAAACAACTAAACTTCCTCGCATGCATGGGGGAAGGGGGGAAGCACTGACAGAGAGAGGAGAAATGGAAGGAGGTAAGGATAAAGGAAATAAGGAGGAGGAACCCTTGGACCCAATCATGATGGATGATGACCAGATCAAGTGGATATTGGCGTCAAAGGGAAGGATGTGTAGCGGAGTACCCTACCAATACAAGGTGAATACCAAGAAGAGAGTTGTAGCCACTAGGGAAGGCTTGGTGAGTGATGAGGAAGAGGTAGAGGATCTCCGAGTTGTGGAGAAGATTTAGGAAATCCTACATGCAACATATGAGAGGAAGACGAGAGGTCCAAGAGCAGGAGGAGAAGGCAACCATCCTATCCATATTAATGTCAGTGTGGAACCCATAAACCCATGTGTGACTAATACACCAAAGAAAAAACCACCATTTAGACAAACGAAGTTTGGAGGAAGTCCGACAGTAGGAAGTACATCTACACAAGGAGCAACAACTGGAGGAGCTAGTTCAAGCAACACTAGTCAAGTATCTACACTGTGTTGAGGAGGTAGTAGTTTAGTATTCAGAATGGCAGGACACGATCCCACCATCAGATTACCAGAATTTTGAGGAGAAGTAGTAGAAGACCCTGATAAGCACTTGTTCATTTGTGAAAATATATGGGAAGAAAAATAGATCACTGATGAATATACCAAACTCACGCAGCTAGAGATTACGCTAAGAGACCACACACTAGACTGGCACATGAGTCTAGAAAAAAATAGTGCCCCTGGGATGACAAGGACACTAGAAGACATTAAGAAATCACTGATAAATGAGTTTCATAAGCCAAGCTCAGAGTATCAATACATGAACAAGATGATCAAAATAAGACAGAAACTGTGAGAGTCTGTATGGGAGATTGATTAGAGATTCAAGCGACTGAAGGGAAAGTTAAAATACCTCATGAACGATATGCAACATTGACACCTGTTTGTCAACTCACTACTCCCACACTTAAAATACCCTTTACGACAACAAAAATTTCAGACGCAGGTAGAGGCTCTGCAGGCAGCCCTGCAACTGGAAGAGAACCAATACCAACATACAGACCCATCTATCGAAGAACTGAAGGAGGATTTGAATAATCTAACATTTCAACTGAACTAGAATAAGAAGAAGGACAAACGAGAAGTTGTTTGGTGTACCACATGTAGGACAAAAGGACACCATAAGAATGAATGTCCAAAATTCACGCAGTATATGGTAGAAGGAATGCCGAATTCATTACCAATGGGAGGATTTTGGTGTGAAATCTGTAAGAAATTGGGTCACGACCCTTATCATTGCACGATGACGCAGAAATACCAGACAGTCCCAAAGAGATCATATTGCACCTTTTACAAGTCAGTGGGCCACGATGATAAAGGTTGTAGAAATATGGAGCTAATGCGAGAAAGGACATCAAATACATATAGAGTATAGGCTAGAATGATGATTGGGCAAGCAACGCCACAGGTCAATCCAATCCCAGCTCCATACAAGACTGTGCAACAATAGTATAATACTGCGCAACAACCATATAAGAACGCACAACCATAGTACAACCCGGCACAACCTCAGTACAATACCGTGCAGTATAATCAGGCGCCTTATTATAATGCGTTGAGATGTGATCAAGCAGGTTACAGAGGTGGAGGACAAGCCAGAAGAGGTTTCAGATGAGGTAGAGGACCGATCACATGTCACAATTGTCAACAACTGGGACATTATGCAAGGGAATGTCCACTAACACGAGTAACTTGTATGTATTGTTGCACATTGGACCACGACATAAAGAAATGTCTGACATTACTAGTAAAGATTCAAGAAAAGAGGAACTAGAACAATCAGAATGTTCAGTGGATTTCAACCGAAGCAAGGGCTGAAGGACAAAACATCAATATTGTTACTTGCAGAGGAGATAAAACAAGAAATGACGCGGTTCAAAAGGAACCAGAAGAAAATCAATGGGTGAAGAATAACACTGAACCAAAGAAGTAGTTTGACACACAGAAGGAGAAGGAGATATTCAAGCAAGCCAGACAAGAATTTCAGAAGGGGGACATGGCGTCGACCTCAACTGTGCAACAAAACAAGGAAGCACCAGAATATGAGATGCCTCCATCATTGGATCATACTAACGAGATGCAACCCATGGGACAAGTAAGTACAATCAAAGGCTTTTTGCAATCATGTGTAAAGGTATTAAGTGATCCATCATCTATGAAAATATTGCAAAACATACTAGAAAAATGTAGCAACGAGACGAAAGAAGAACCAACAATAGTTAATCACCTACACACAAGAAGAAGAACCTGTAGGGAGTTTAGACTGAATGATAACATCGAAGATTTCAATATGGGAGACATTATACTAGATCTAGGATATTAAGTGAATGTATTACCAAAGAAGACATGGAAATGCATGGGAGAGCCAACATTAGGATACTCACCTGTTCAATTGAAACTAGCAAACCAACATAGAGTCCTACCAATCGGTAGACTGAAAGGAGTGACAGTAGATCTTGATGGAGTGCGCACCAAAGCAGATTTTGAAGTTGTTGAAATAATGGACGACACAACACCTTACCCGACATTTCTTGGTCTGGATTGGGTGTTTGAAAACCAGGCCATAATCAATTTGAAGACCAGGAAAATGACATTTGAGTTAGGAGAATATAGGGTCATCGCACCATTAGACCCATCAGAAGGGGAGAGGTTTGTAGAACCTACTTGCCTATACTTAGAGGAAATCGATCAGTTGTACAGAACAACTGCACGTGATAAGGATTATGTAAACCCAACTGCAGATGGGGTACTCAGTTGGCTGAGCATTACTTCATGTGAAACAGACTCAGACACTGGGTTAGAGAACTTGCAGTAGAGGCTACACAAAGTATCCATGAGAAGATGTGTAAGAATATACTGTGCAGTAAGATGGGTAGGAACATAAATAAGAGAACCACCCAGTTTCCACGAAATAAATGATTTGGAAACATTCTTGACACAGTATGAAGACGCAATGTTAGAGAACTAGATACTGTTAGCACTTGATTTATCACTAAAGGCCACATCGGAAAGATGGTGGGGCGCACACAAAGAGATAATCACAGACTGGTACTAATGTAAGCAGTTACTGCGCATAAGGTTCAACGCAGAACAAAAAAACAACAAACAACAGAGGTATGAAGGACAAGGGCCACCAACGGAACACTTGGAGAAGTGAAGAACGCTATGGAAAATGACACCCCTAGAGGAATGGCCTCATCACTTCATACATACTCTAGAGGGCATACCAACGAACTAGTATATAGACCAGGAATTATGCAAGGGAACTGCGACCTGGACGAAACTGCAACAAAATTTTTCAATCACTTTCTCATTCGAACATGAGAACCCCAACATATATGCAACCCTTAAACAGATAAGAGGAGTAATATTCATCAAAGAACCAGAAGTAGAATTGATCACAGAAGAACAACAGTGGAACAAACAGACAATCAAGGACCTGTTTTCATGTTACCATGTACGGGAGGAAGCACCAGATGAAGATGATCAGCGTGATATTCAGATTGAAGAAGAAGAAGGTGAAAGAGATGTGGAAGGCCCACCCATAGAATCCGAAATCATTTCCGTGCTGGTCAAGGTAAAGAAAGTTAACATTGGGACAATTGAGCATCCCAAAATGGCTAGCATTGGAGATTACTGGGATGAGCAGACTGTAGAAAGCATCACATAGTTGTTGCGTGAATACATCGAATTGTTTCCCACAACATTTACAAAGATGAAGGGTATAGCCAAATAGTTAGGCGAAATGAAGATACCACTCAGACCTGAAGCGAGACCTATTAGAAAATGACCCTACAGATTGAACCCAATATATAAACAGAAAGTCAAAGCTGATATCGATAGGATGCTCGAATCCGACATCATAGAACCGGTTGAGGATTCAAAATGGATAAGTCCGATGGTAGTACAAGACAAGAAACAAGGAGGGATTAGGATATGCGTCGACTTGAGGAAGTTGAACGAGGCATGATTACATGACCTGTTCCCTACACTGTTCACAGATGAAGTGTTAGAGAACATGGGAGGACATGAAGCTTACTCATTCACTAATGGATTCTCAGGCTACCATCAGATTAATATAGCACAGGAGGAAAGATACAAGACCACGTTTGCGATAAAATGGGGATCTTATCAGTACATAGTCATGCCGTTTGGATTGAATAAAGCACCAACAATATTCTCTAGAGTGGTCATCACAACATTTAAATGATTTGTCCATCATTTTCTTGAAGTATACCTGGATGATTGGATAGTCTATATTCTGTTAAAAAACCATGTGGAATTTTTACGACTGATGTTAGAAAGATGTAGAAAGTGCCAGATATCACTGAACATAAAGAAATGCATATTCAGAATACCGTTTTGGATACTATTGGGCCACATAGTATGCAAACAAGGTTTATTAGTAGATCTGACAAAGATCGTAGTAATTGTTAATTTACCACCACCAAAAATAGTCTGTCATCTACGAGTGACGTTGGGACACATAGGTTACTACAGGAAATTTATCAAAGGATATGCGCAGATCATGAGATCGATGGAAAATCTTCTAAGAAAGGATACAAAGTTTCAGTGGAACGATGAGTGTCAACATGGTCTGGATACCCTGAAGGAAAAGATGGTCACCGCGTTGATATTAGTATTTCCAGACTGGGAGAAGACATTCCACGTGCATGTAGATGCATCATCCATAGCACTTGGAGCTATCTTGGTGTAGCCATGAGTGGGAGACTTGGATCATCCGATAGCATTTGCGAGAAGAAAGTTATCAAACTCAGAAAAAAAACTATAACACTACAGAGAGAGAAGGCCTAGCCATGGTCTATGCATTGCAGAAATTCAGACATTACTTATTGGGGAAGGACTTTAAGATGTTCACAGATCACTCACCCCTAAAATACCTAGTCAACAAGCTAGTGTTGGGGGGGAGAATCTATCGATGTTTATTGCTATTTCAATAATTTTACTTTGAAGTAATAGTTAAACCAGGAAAATTGAATGCAGGACCTGACCACCTGTCAAGGGTCACAAATGGAGAAGAACCTACGAATTTAGAAGACAACTTTCTGGATGCACAATTATTCTTAGTAAATATTGTTGATGAATACTTCACAGATATCATCCAATATTTGAGTACAGGTACTGCGCCACAAGACTATAGCATCGCACAGAAGAAAAGCCTAGTAGTCCATGCTACCGATTATCAATTGATTGCAGAACACTTATACAAAATGGGCACAGATAACATCTTGTGAAGATATGTGTTAGAGCACAAAATACCAAGAGTTTTAGCAAAATCCCACGAGGGAATAGAAGGAGGGAATTATATAGGTAAAGCTACCGTGCAGAAGGTATTTCATGCAGGACTATGGTGGCCAATGATTTACAGAGATTCAAAGGAATACTATCAATCATATGATGTTTGTCAAAGGGTAGGCAAACCCAACAGAAGGGATGAGATTCCAATACGACCACAAGTAACATTAAAAACATTCGACAAGTGGGAAATAGACTTTGTGGGACCAATCAACCCACCAACAGAAATAACAGGAGCAAGGTACATTATCACCGAGACGAAATACTTAACAAGATGGGCAGAAGCCACACTAGTAAAGGATTGCAATGAAAAAACAATAACGCATTTTCTATTTGAAAAAGTAATCACTAGATTTGGGTGCCCAAGAGTTTTGATGAGCGACCAAGGCACACACTTCATAAACAACACCATCAACGTGATGACTGAAGAGTTTGAAGTCCATCATCAGAAGAGAACACTGTATCATCCACAGGAAAATGGCACAGTGGAAGCATTCAACACAATCTTGGAGAACTCATTGACAAATATTTGCAACGTCAACAGGGACAATTGGGACCTCAAAGTACCAGCAGTATTATGGGCATACAGGACTACGTGTAAAAATTTGACAGGGCACACGCCATTCAAACTAGTTTATGGCTAAGAAGCAGTGGTGCCATTAAATTTTTTAGTCCCAAGCTTGTGCATAGCAGCCATCACACAAATGACAGAATGAGGTGCAGTACAAGAGAGACTAAATCAATCACTGACCATGGAGGAAGACCGAATCTTAGCAAGATTCCACCAACAAGTCCAGAAAGCAAGAGAAAAAGATTAGCACGATAGACACATCAAGAAGAAAACATTCAAGGAAGGAGATCTAGTACTGATGTATGACAAAAAATCATTACAACACCCAGGAAAGTTCAGAATGCATTGGTTAGGACCATACAAAGTAAAATTTGTCACATATGGAGGAGATGTACAGTTATGAGATTTATTAGGCACATAACTCAAAGGGATGATCAATGGGAGCCAATTGAAGCTGTACAAGGACAATCGACCATCCACCGTGCAGTAAAAAAAAAAAAATAAAAAAAAAAAAAAATTGAAAAAGAACAAAAAGGAAACAAAACCAAAGATTACGCAGTGCACTAGAGGTAGAAATTCCACACAAATTTAGAAACACAAATTCGACAAAGGACATACAAAGGGACATAAGAGAGAAAAGGAAATTCGACAAAAGTAGGATGACATGATAACACTAGGCATAATTAAATGACGGAAAGGATTGATGGGACACCACATTAATCAGGCCAATAGAAGACGACAAGGCAAAGTAATGGCAAGTACGAAACCACCAGAGGTGCATCGAACCTGTAATTAAGGTTCATTAAACCCATAACCAAGGAAGCATCCTCAACAAGTTTCATGGGAAAGCCATACAACACACATATGCGGGAGCCAATATTCTATTCATGAAGAGAGAACAAACAGAGAGAAACAAAGGCTAAAGAACACACAAAGAGTTCACGGATACCATAGAGACCGTTCGAATCCAACAGACATTTGACATTCACCACCATGGCATCGACCAAGCAAGCAAAAGAGATCCAGATCGCCATGAGAACCAGAGTTCAAACTAGGCCAGGAGGACAGGCTGAAGAAGGTGAACAAAAGTCGCTGGAGATCGTCAATATCGACGAAATCCAATCCCTAGAGATGATACCAGTACAAACCACGCCGATACTGGAGGAAATTAAAAAGACAACAACAGAGGCCATGAATGTAGATATGCCAATAGCGGCATAGGAGCCACAAAACCAGGAATTAGAAACCCTGAAGGGGGTGCAACCAGAGAATACAGAAGTAGCTCCAAAAGTTAACGACACGATGCCTAAGACGACAACAACAGTGGAGCCAGATGAGTCTTAAACGATCATCTCAGACCACTCAGAAGGGGAGACGGTTGAATATGTCTTAGCTTGGCCGGAATGGTATACAGAGGAACAATCGAAAGCCACTGGAACTTCGAGCCAACCACCATAACAAAATATAGACAAGATACAGATACCCAGGTCACCTCGCAAGAAATTGCAGCAGAAATTGTTCTACCGCGCATACCAGCTGGGGTATAGGTATGACTAGAGCTACTGGGTCATATCGAGAAGCTCAAATACTCAGACCACGATGTAGTAGATGAAGACAATTTCCCGCAACTTGTGAAGAGGGTCTCTATACAGAGTACATGCACAAATCGAGTTGGAGAACCGATCAACCAGCCATACCAGTGGGAAACTGGGTTGGAGAAAACAAGAATTCTAGGACTGGTGGAATTACCACATTTTGGCAGGGGCCAGTACACAACAACATGCATCAAACAGTTGTTGGAAGTCACACATGGAGGGGACATATGGCTGGACAAACCTGTCCCCATAACCGTTGAGCTTATTATGCAAATAACAGGGTTACCAATTCGGGGTCTAGATACCGTGCTATTTTTGGATGACAAAACCAAGGAGAAAGCTCTAGCAAAAGAGATGAAGAAGTATGGAACTGACAAGGGGACAAGAGGGATAATTATCAAGTGGATCAATGACGCAGACACACAATTGGGCGCGAAAATATTAGCATGCAAGATGCTAAGAAAATGTCGCACGGAGGAAGTCCCAGCTGGAGTTGTTGTAGTTGCAGCCCGGTGTGCAGAAGACACCTCAATGAGCTAGGAGCCATACCTATTGAAATTGTTCCTAGATGATTGCAAGGATGGGCAGGACCTAGGCACAAATTTCCACTACTCATGGCTGATCACATTAATAGCCTTTATGGGCTGTAGGGAACCAAGGTACGTAAAGTTTTGTACCAAACCCAAACCAAACCAGGGAAAGAGGTACTCACTGTTAAAGGCGATGACAAGTGATAGTCACAAGAGGATCAATAGATCCATATTTGAGGGGTACCTACTCGACCTACAGGAATCCATCTCCAAGATGTGGAGAATCACACCAGAATCTGTTGCACGATATGCGAACATCGCCAATTTCTAGGCCACACGACAAACAATGTGGATACATGCAAGGCAGGATTTAGATAAACAGTGGCTATAGATGCGCTACTGCATCATAGAGGGTGATATTGATATGGTCATTAGAGAATGGGACGATGAATGGAGGATCCCAACCATTACCTAGGAAGTGCCAGAAAGAACAACAGAGGAAGAGGTAGAGCAGGGAGAAACACAACCTCCGAAAATCCAAGTGCCCAAGAGACCAAGAACAAGCCAAGGCAAGACAACACAGACAGATGAAGGGCTAGAGAAGACATGGACCTAGAAGGGGAAGAAGGAGAGTACACAACCAACCAAGGAACAACAGAAACAGGCCGAGGGAATGCAGGAGACCACCCCAAATCCCAACACACAGGAACCAGGGGGAAATAAGAGACCAGCCATGCAGGCAGGAGGCACGTGCAAGAAATCAAAGGAACAATGAACACACCAGAATATATGATCACAGATGACGATGGGGAAATGATCGCCAGAATGGTACCAGATTGTCTAGCCGAGGACTTTGACCATGCTGCACGCCACAGGGACAAGATCCAAGTGGAGTTAGGAGACATGCGACAACTCATCAAGCAGATCGGGGAAGGGCTGACAACAAGCAACAGGGGAATCAAACCATCAACACCGCAGACAGAAGGAAGAGTGAAAGAAGAAGAACAAGAATCAGTCCAGAGGAAATTGTAGCCACATGTAACATTCCATATCAACCCTAGTATGCTGCGCATGGATGAAATTGTGGGACAAAAACCATTGAAGGACTTAAGCCAAATCCAACTTGTGTTGACAAGGATACCATCAGGGGCACTACATAGGTTGCAAGTGAGCGTAAACCACGAGGTACAGTCTCATGCATGCAGAGACTTAACCGAATTGAAGCAGGCAACAAAGAAACAGGACGTGCTAGAACTAGTCTATGAGAAGGATAAATATGAGACCAAGGAGGAAAGGGAGCACATAAAAGGATTGGAGCAGAAAGTGGCAGGAACTTATGAGAAGATTCCACAAGCCACGTAGAGTGAGAAAATCAAAGCAACATAAAAGATTGATTGGATTGCACAGGAAATCGATCAATACTAGAAGGAGATCGAGAATGTCTGAGAACAACTCATACCAACCACTCCACCAGCAGTCAATGATTCGAAATCGGATCCAGAAGCCTGATAGGGCTTGAAAAATGCTCAAAAATGAAAGTTCTTAGAATGCGACGAAACCTATGCCATTGCATCCATCTTGTCTTCCTGATTCTGGTGGTATATTTACTTTGTCAAATGGGCTCCGTATGGAGAAGATATCACGTTCTGTTCGAAAAGTCAAACAGGCAAAAACAATTGATGACTGTGCAGTCCGTACAGTCTGTATGGACGCTGACGTGGCAGGTTCGTAGAGCGACACGTGGTAGGTCCATACAACAACACGTGGAGGCTCCAGGGAGTGACACATGGCATGCAATTTTGGTCGATTTGGCATACGATTGGACTAATCCTGAGGTGACACGTGTCACCACTGAAAGGGTGACACGTGGCAGGGTGACGTCAGCAGCTGACAGGGCAGGCTGACAGGGTAGGCTGACTGGGCAGTATGGCACTGGATGCATGGCTGGCACGTGGGCCAATCGGCGGTTGACAAGTGTCATGTTCTGGTTGGTTTTTAAGTTGCCACGTGGCCCATTCACGGGCTGCCACGTGGCACCGTATTATTGGTTTTTGGTTTATATGTGTAAAATTGTTTGGTTCGGCCGGGAATTGAAACCGTGACCTCCCGACTGGGGAAAGGACTCGCAAAGTCGGGCTAGCCACTCAGGCGATGGGTGGTGCTTGTTTACCGTTTGGCGCAGAATATATTTAAAGTTGGTCAAAGGTTCAAACGGGCGGAAAAAGGGTCGAGGCTTAGCCCCAGCCCATGGTCCGAAGAGCAATACACACGACCAACGCTGTGGAGGTTCAGGCCCCTGGTCCCGCATTATTGTTTAAACTACCACCCCACAAAACTGGGGGCTTACCCTTTGTAATAGCGCAGATTTGTTGTAACAGTTAGGCCAGGGGTCTATGTAAAAGCCACAGGACCTGGAGCTGATCCAATAGGGGCGCGGGTTTATTGTTTTAACTAATAAACCGTTTGGCCCGCGGGCCTATGAATATGCCAGGAGACCAGGAGCGGGGCGTATGGAGGGGGGGCCAGCGCATAGCGCGTGGCCACATGGCCCCCCATGTGACCTGGAATAAAGGGGCGCACACCAATGGAGGGGGATTAATGCCCAATACTATAGTATAAGTGGGTTTTTATGCTATTTTTGGGTTTTTTTGTTGTAATAATGCCTAATTTTAGCTGATTCTCCCCATTTTTGGGGGATATTGGGCATTTTTGGAGGCCAAATTCTTGGAGGAAGTTGGGGATGAGAAACCAACTCTAAGTCTATATAAACCGGGCTTGTTTGAATCCATTAGAGGGCAGTTGGAGCAGAGTTATGCTGGAGAAAAGCCAAGCCAAAGTCAGTTTGATGCAGAGAAGCTTTTGAGGAGGAGACGCTGTCGGACCATTTATGGGAGCTCCGGACATCCATTTTGCGTGCCGTTTTCTTTGTAGGGTTATTGAGATCTGGACGAACATGACCAGATCAGTCTTGTAGCCATTTGGCATTGCATTGATGTACGTTTGAGATTTCAAACAGAAATAAAGAAGCCTCCCCCACAGAGACAAAGGCCCAGAGACATAGGCAAAGTTGTGTCGAACTCCGTTATCAATCTGCGTGTTATGGTTTGTTGTTTATTCTTTCATTTCAGATCTACAAATATGTATATGGCTGTTATAATTCCTCTTCTTTCCTCATTCTTTCACTAAGTTTCTCAAATGGTTAATTAACGCATGCAAAATTAAAACTCAACCATAGTCATTTAAAAGATCCTACGGATCAAGTGGTATCAGAGCTAGTTGACGTTTGGATTTGAGTTTTTCATGTTAACCAGGGAAAAGCTACAGCGTGGTGAAGGCGAGCTTGTTGTAGAGAATCCATTAATTGGATTGAGAAAGAGATCTTCTCACAGCGAGAAGATGGCATCGGAAGAAGGGATTTCTCAAGAAGAGAAAGAGTTCCGGAAAACATTCCATGCTATGTCGGAGATGGTGACAGTTTTGTATGAAGATTATTTGGAATGGAAGCGACCAGTTTTGGGTAATTCTTCATAAGGAAAAAGTGAAGAGGAAGAGGACCATCCTCACATTCCTCCTTCACCTCCATCAACACCTCCTTCTTCTCCTTCTTCTTCAAGTTCAAGTTCTAAATCTAATGAGAATAAAAATGTACATAAGCATAAACATGAAATGCCATTGTTGAAAGTTGATGTAAAATTTGAGTTGCCCATATATGATGGTGAAGTAAATGCAGAAAAACTTGATAACTGGATCAGACAAATGGAGGTATACTGCAGTGTGCATCAGATCAAGGATGAGGCCACACAAATTAAGCTGGCATCTTTGAGACTTGTAGGTACAACTCTTATCTGGTGGCAAAGCAAGCTGCAAAACGGAACACAAGATGTGGGTAATGTATTTCCATCGTAGAAGAATTTCATTTCTGCACTTAGGAAATAGTTTTATCCTTTGGGTTATAAAGAAAAAGCAATAATTGAATGGCAATCTTTAAAACTAAGAAAAGGACAATCAGTGCAAGAATACACCGATGGATTTAGAAAAATGGCATTAATGTTAGACATTCCTTT
>ML793613.1:329639-353699 GCA_009831015.1 Picea engelmannii
AAATTGGGATTAAAAACACAAACTCATCATAAGCCTTACACACTTAAATGGATAAGCAATCATCATCAGATGCACATAACAAAGCAGTGCACAATCAAATTTGAAATTTCATCTAAGTATGTGGATGAAGTAACTTGTGATGTTGTGTCGTTAAAAGAATGTGGAATGGTCTTAGGTAGTCCATACTTGTATGATCGTAAGGCAATCTTCTACAGAACAAGGAATCAATATCAATTCACTAAAGCAGGTCATGATTATGTGGTTCATGCTCATCATGTTAAAGCAAGTAAAATAGTTCAAACAATGGAACAATTAACTAAGGCAGTGCAAGCATGCGACAAACCAATAATTGTTTCAAATGAAGTAATTGATCTTAAGCAAGAACAAGACATGGTTGTTGAATGGAAAATCAATCATAAGTTGCTTCAAGATAAGCTCATGTCATGCAAATACTTCAAGTATATCAGTTCATTTGCAGTTGTCTTTTTGATGTTGTCATTAGCAATATTTTCTACATGGATGATAGTGGCTTCAGTGAGATGTAACAGGGTTCAAATGGCTAACAATATACTGTCAGTTGTCATGATTGTGTTACAGTTGATCTTGATAAGACAGGTGCACCAAACAGAGTTTATAGATAGAGGACAAGCCGGGTGGCCTATCCCGAGCTTGTTGACTGGTCAGTAACCTTTTGGGGACCAAAAGGTCTTTTTGTGGGGAGGTGTTATCCGAAATCGGATCCAGAAGCCTGGTAGGGCTTGAAAAATGCTCAAAAATGAAAGTGCTCGGAATGCGAAGAAACCTATGCCATTGCGTTCGTCTCGTCTTCCTGATTCTGGTGGTATATTTACTTTGTCAAATGGGCTCCGTATGGAGAAGATATCACGTTCTGTCCGAAAAGTCAAACAGACAAAAAAAATTAATGACTGTGCAGTCCGTACAGTCTGTACGGACGCTGACGTGGCAGGTCCGTACATCGACATGTGGCAGGTCCTACAACAACACGTGGTGGCTCCAGGGAGTGACATGTGGCATGCAATTTTGGTCGATTTGGCGTACTGTTGGACTAATCTTGAGGTGACATGTGTCACCACTGAAAGGGTGACACGTGGCAGGGTGACGTCAGCAACTGACATGGCAGGCTGACTGGGCAGTACGACACTGGATGCATGGCTGGCACGTGGGCCAATTGGTGGTTGACAAGTGTCATGTTCTGGTTGGTTTTTAAGGTGCCACGTGGCCCATTCACGGGCTGCCACGTGGCATCGTATTATTGGTTGTTGGTTTATATGTGTAAAATTGTTTGGCTCGGTCGGGAATTGAAACCGTGACCTCCTGACCGGGGAAAGGACTCGCAAAGTCGGGCTAGCCACTCGGGCGATGGGTGGTGCTTGTTTACCGTTTGGCGCAGAATATATTTAAAGTCGGTCAAAGGTTCAAACGGGCGAAAAAAGGGCCGGGGCTTAGCCCCAGCCCACGGTCCGACAAGCAATACACATGACCAACGCTGTGGAGGTTCGGGCCCCTGGTCCCACGTTATTGTTTAAACTACCACCCCACAAAACCGGGGGCTTACCCTTTGTAATAGCACGGATTTGTTGTAACAGTTAGGCCACGGGCCTATGTAAAAGCCACAGGACCTGGAGCTGATCCGATAGGGGCGCGGGTTTATTTCTGTAACGATTAAACCGTTTGGCTCGTGGGCCTATGGATATGCCAGGAGACCAGGAGCGAGGCGTATGGAGGGGGGGGGCAGCGCATAGCGCGTGGCCACATGCCCCCCCATGTGACCTGGAATAAAGGGGCGCGCACCAATGGAGGGGGCTTAATGCCCAATACTATAGTATAAGTGGGTTTTTATGCTATTTTTGGGTTTTTTTGTTGTAATAATGCCTAATTTTAGCTGATTCTCTCCATTTTTGGGGGATATTGGGCATTTTTGGAGGCCAAATTCTTGGAGGAAGTTGGGGATGAGAAACCAACTCTAAGGCTATATAAACTAGGCCTATTTGAAGCCATTAGAGGGAAGTCAGAGTAGAGTTATACTGGAGAAAAGCCAAGCCAAAGTCAGTTTGATGCAAAGAAGCTTTTGAGGAGGAGACGCTGTCAGACCATTTCTGGGAGCTTCGGACGTCCGTTTTACGTGCCATTTTTTTTGTAGGGTTCTTGAGATCTGGACGAACATGACTGGATCAGTCTTGTAGCCGTTTGTCATTACATATATGTACTTTTGAGCTTTCGAACATAAATAAAGAAGCCTCCCCCACAGAGACAAAGGCCCAGAGACGTAGGCAAAGTTGTACCAAACTCCGTTATCAATCTGTGTTTTATGGTTTGCTATTTATTCTTTCATTTCAGATCTGCAAATGTGTATATGGTTGTTATAATTCCTCTTCTTTCCTCATTCTTTCACTAATTTTCTGAAATGGTTAATTAACGCATGCAAAGTTAAGACTCAACCATAGTCATTTAAAAGATCCTACGAATCAGTCAAGGAGCAAAGGAATTAGGAAGAAACAACACAGCTGCAGGAGATAGAGCAACAAGTCAACACAACAACTGAATTATTCAATAAAGCAGCACAACTTTGGACCAGGTTGGAGGAGGATCAACAGGTCCACAAATGGGACATGGAAGAAGAAAGGATCAACGCAACGATCAAAGAACTCAAGTAGAGGAAGAAGACAATACCAATAATAGAACACATCAAAGGGACACAGGACATGAAGAGATTGTAGGTAGAGCTAATCACTGCGCAAACCCATAAACAAGAGCATCAGGCTCAAATGGAACCACTGCAGGAATGGGTTGCAGAAGTCCTGGCACATGCAGAGGAAGCTAAGACACAGATAGCACAGACCTAGGAATAATGTGCAGGATTGATCAGTGACGAAGTGGAAGTCCAGGTAGTAGACATAATCAAGAAGAAGACCACGCAGGCACTGACAAAAGCAACAGAGCTCAAGGAAAAGTTCCAGACGATCACCAAGGAGATTGAGGAAGCTCAGAAGGATTAGGTGGCTCGGGACGAGCCACATGTCAGTGTTGGGGTCCTGTTGGCAGCAGGTCGAAGTGGAAATAAGGATGACCATGGGGAAAGAAAGCATGCAAAAAGTGAAGCAATAGCTGGAAGGAAACACAACATGTGTGCATACAAAAAAGCATGCACAAGGAAAGCGACAGCTGGAAGGAAGAACAACCTGTGCACATGAGAGGAATACCTAATGTCAGTAGGGTTAGGGTTTTGGTAACGTATTGTAATGGCTGAAGAGACAAATATGTATAAATACCAATACTGAGGTATTATAGAGGGGTCTGTACTGTTCACAGATTTTGTAGTTGTTTGGATGTAGTTAGCATTCGGGTTTTTGTATTGTTCGACATATAATCGGTTAAGTTCTTGATTATTGTAGTTACACACGAGCGGATGTGATATGTAGTATTTTGCTGTATGAACTATGTTGTAAGTTGTTGAGCTAGAGGAGACGAGAGAAGGTATATCTTGAGGATTAGATTGCAGGCTGAGGAACCTGGTACGATCTTGATATGAAAATAGGGGGCTGACTTGTTTTTCTATGCAAGAACCCTCTACTCCATTAAAGTAAACTTCAGGACCTTGCTCTATGTCATAGTTGTGCAAGAGGTTTTATGTGTCAAGTTTAGGCTTTTTTAAAAGTTTATGTGTGAGGTTTTTTAAAAGGTTAATAATGTTGTTCACATAAATACAACAACAAAACATATGCTGCATCAAATAATAACCAGAAAACTCACAACAAAAACAATATGATAAAGGAGTTCACCCCCAACTGGGCTACATCTCCTTGAGCCTCCATCAATGGACTAGGCTCTCTGGGACTAGTTTGTCAAAGATTCTTTTACAAGATGATTCTCATCTCCAATGGATTTACTGACTATGCCATTGGGTTCAGAATACACAAATACCCCAAAAATGACTATTAGATCTCTGAAAACGGACCATGGCTCATTTGGGCATGACCGCTTCTACTGGTGGCCTTGAGCTTCCCTGAGCTTCCTTATGGGAAAAAAACCTATAAAAGTCCTCAGATGCCTCTGAAACCTATTCCAATGTGTTCAGAGCATAACAATTAGTCAAAAATGACTATTCAGTCACAAAAAATAGACTTGGGCTCATTTGAGCATGACCTCCTTAAATGGTGGCCCTAAGCTCCCTAGAGCTCCCTGAACGTTCAAAGTAGAAAAACCTACAGTATAAGTCTCCAAATGGATTTGAAAATAGTACCAATGGATTCAGAACATCCAAAAACCCCTAGCTGGGCTTTTTCGACACCTCATTTGGCCAAACAATGAAGAAGTTAGGCCTCCTACCATTTTCCTCCTTCAAGCTTGTGGTCTTTGGTTTGCCAATTCACACCTCTTATGTGAGTAACCTGGATTTTGGGCATTTGCCGTGCCTAAACCCAACACACACGTGCATTCCCACAAAACACACCAAATTGTCGCACCGTTAGCAGAATTAGGACCCCCAAAGTCGGAGGTGTTGGGCGCATGGGGGGCCATATGGCCATGTCCCAACGCATAAAAAGGGCCTCGTTGGGAGATTAAATGAGGACACGACAATTGTCAAGGTGTGGGTTATAAATATTTGAAAACCCATTTTGAACCTACGCAAAACTGTGTAGTGGAGGTCATATGGGCAAGCGTATAGAAACCGGGGGCTGGGGCTAAGCCCCAACCCAGACGCACCCCAAATGTAACATGGCGCAGACCCCCTACCCTTGGGCCAAGATCTGCTCAGTATATTTTCCAAAACCACACCAAGAGTTAATTAAACCCTTTGTTTAAGCCCACGAAGGATTTTTGGTTTCACAAGTTGGAGGTTCTCGATGCAATGCCATAGATCTTGCAATAGCCGAAACGCGAAATGTCAACGAAAATTGACTCCTCCAAAGCGACGAGCACACGCCACTTATCACCCACTAGCTTCTGACTTTTGGGACTTGAGAAAATAGCCAACAACCATTCCTCTTCCTCTATGATTCATCGACTCCAAAATTGCACCTTGGATGAGATCAACGACTGTGAGCCTCCCTCGATCCAACGACTCGCGTTGTATCGAGATTTCGCCAACTGGGAATCCACAATGCTTGAATCAAATCATTGGTCACTCCACTCCCCGAACTCCAATGTGTGAATTCGCATGCGAGATCAACGGTCCTTGTTGATCCAGATCTGCCAGTCACTACTCCTCCTGAGCTTATGGGTGTTGAAAAGGCACTCCGTCCTAATCTCTTTGTTGTTTTAAGAGATCCAATGGTTTATGGGATTTCAACACTTCCTTCTGAAGTGATTCAACCATCCGATTCAACGTCTCAAGGACTTATAGCCAAATGACTTGGTGTCCTTCCTGTAGAACTTAACTCCTGTGAACCACTTCCACCCACGTCTCCCTTTGGAATAATTGAGAGGTTCTAACCCATCTAAGCTTCCACTTGCAAAATCAAGGCCTCCAAAAGGGTCCCTGCACGCACTCCTTGCGGTAACTTTCCAATAATCTATGGTTATTTAGGGTCTTTGACTCCATGCACTCCTTGCAACAACACTCTCTCAATCTTCCTCCCAGATTTGTAAAATCCAAGACTTCGCTCAGCTTCCACACACCTTCCACGACTCTTGTGTCCATAAAAATTAAATCTGAATCTCTTCTGAGAGTTCTGAGATGAAACTCAGAGTCTGTTGATGTACTCCTTGCGGACCCTCCACTGCACTCTTTGTAGGAGTTCTCAGAAAGAGAAACAATTGAAACTCATTCTCCCCTTACTCAGAATTCAAACATTTAACTGAGAATTCTAGAACCTACAAACGTACATAGCATTGAAAGAAATGCATACAGAGAATAAAAACAAGCCTATGACATACCATTCAACATGTGGTTCCAACAACCATAACAAACACATATATTGGAATCAAAGGTTTCTTCTATTAATTCCATTGCTCCTGTACATGGTAAATATCAACAACAAAAATGCATGAAATTCTATGTTCTCCTCTATTCTCTTCTGCATCTCTACAGCTTATGAATTCTGAATTATGTTTTATTTTTTATTTTTTATGGTACAAGGGTGAGGGTGTCTATCATCCATTTTCCCTCCTATGCTCTTAAATTGTCTAATCTAACATTCATGTCTACCTACTTGCATCAAACAATTATAAATGTCTATTACATTTGGCGGATAGGAACACACGCTCTAAAATCAGTTTAGATCCGCAGTTATAAATGAAATTGCACGTTCTTCCTATCTATTACATTAATGTCCATTCATTAATCTTCAAAACACTACAAAATGTGTGCTGGCGCTTTTCCAGTTGTCTCCTTTGGTTAGGCACGTGTCTTTGTCTTTATACGATGCTCCTGCATCATACTCCCTCGCTTGAAAATTTTCATGAACTCCTGTTCATGAGTTCCTTCACTGTTTATCCATGCTTTTGAATTGTTGTTTCATCCTCCCAACTGGCATCTTCAACTGGATGTCCTTTCTGTTTGACCAAGTATTCAAAATACTCTTTTCTCCTGGTCTTTTTGCTAATCCTCTTGTCAATTATGCTTTCCATCTGTGGCTTTTCAGCTACAGGCATTTGCTTTGTCCATTGAATCTTCTCTTGTTTATCTTCTGCTCCTTCTTCCTTAGCTCTATAAGGGTACAAATCCGCGATATTGAATATTGGTGAGATTCCGAGCCCATCAGGTAATTTAATCTCATATGCGTTTGTCCCAAATTTCCTTATGACCTTGCACGGTCCAATCTTTTCCATCTTCAGTTTGTTATACATTCCCCTTGGGAACCTCTCTTTCCTTAAATGTGCAAGAATCAAATCACCAACTTCAAATTGAAGTTCTTGCCTATGTTGATCTACTCTATGCTTGTATTCTTGGCTTGAACTTTGCAATTGCTCTTCATTTTGCTGTGAAGCTCCTTCATTCCTTCTGCAAAGTCCTCTGCACTAGCACTCCTAAATTCAGCTTGTTCTGAATCTTTTAGTTTAGAAACTCCCCTTGGCTGCATTCCATATATAATCTATAATGGACTCTGCCCTGTGCTTCGATTGAGTGAATCGTTGTAAGTGAATTCTGCCTATGGCAGAATGTGATCCCATTGACTGTGGTGTTCAGTCACTAAGCTCCTTAACAAATCTCCCAAGCTCATGTTCACGACCTCAGTTTTTCCATCCATCTGAGGATGATATGCTGAGCTAAAAGACAAAATTGTCCCCAAATTCTTCCATAAAGTCCTCAAGAAATGTCCTACAAACTTGGTATCTCGATCAGAAACGATACTCCTTGGCAAGCCATGAAGTCTAACGACTTCCTTGAAAAACAGGTTCGCAATATGAGTTGCGTCACTAGTTTTCTGGCATGGTATGAAATGTGCCATCTTTGAAAATTTGTCTACTACTAAAAATATTGAATCATATCCCCTTTATGTCCTTGGCAATCCCAATATGAAATCCATGCTCACGACATCCCACAGCCTTTTCAGTATGGGTAACGGTTGGTATAACCCTGCGTTCTGCCTTTCACCTTTTGTGTGTTGACAAATTCTGCACCTATCCACAAATTTCTTCACATATTTCCTCATCCCTGGCTAGAAATATGAGCCATTCAACTGTGATAATGTTTTGTCATGACCAAAGTGTTCGGCCAATCCTCCGCTGTGTTTCTCCTTCTGCAAATTCTCCCTAATGGAGCATTTCAGAATACATAGCTGATTTCCCCTGAACAATAACCCATCCTGGATCATGCATTCAATCCATTGGCTTCTATCCCTAAGAATTGGATTCTCAGATGCCTCATATGCCTCTTTGAAGTCTGGATCATCCTTGTACATTTCCTTGAGGTTATCAAAACCCAAAGTCTTGACTCTGAATTCCTGCATAAGCAAACATTTCCTGCTCAAAGCGTCAACAACTTTGTTAACAGTTCTAGAAATATGCTTAGTCACAAAAGTAAAATTTTGCATGTATTCAACCCATTTAGCATGATTTTGGTTCAACTTCTCCTGTCGAGTCATGAATTGCAAAGCGTGATTATAATTGTACAAAACAAACTCCTTGGGAACCAAATAGTGCCTCCATTTCTTCAGCGCTTGTATGACTGCATAGAATTCTTTGTCATACGTGGAGTACTTGATATTTGATTCATTCAATTTTTCACTGAAATACGTGATCGGTCTGTTGTCTTGGCTCAAGACCGCTCCAATATCAAATCCACTCACGTCACACCTGACCTTGAATGTCTTGCTGAAATCTGGAAAAACCAGAATTGGTTGCTCAATGATCTTCTTCTTTAGCAGGTTGAAGCTCTTCTCTGCTTCCTCCATCCAGTGAAAAGATTTATGTCTTTTCTTCATCGTATCCATCATTGGTGTGCTAATTCCACTGAAGTTTTGGATGAATTTCCTATAGAAGCTAGACAAACCATGGAAGCTTCGAACTTCAAATATGCTCTTCAGCGATGGCCAACTTTTAATCGCATTTATCTTTTCCGGATCCATTTTCAATTCATTTGCAGAGATAACAAAACCCAAATAAATGAGTTCTCCCCTCATAAATGATGACTTCTTTATATTGGTCAACAATTTCTCTTGTTGTAACCTCCTCATCACTGCAGCTAAATGATTTAAATGTTCTTCTTTAGTTTTGCTAAAAATTAATATATCATCAAGATATACAATGGCGAATTTCCCAATGAAATCCTTCAGGAATTCATTCATCAACCTCATGAAAGTACTGGGCACATTTGTTAAGACAAAGGGCATGGAAATCCATTCATATATCCCTTCATTCATCTTGAATGTTGTCTTCCATTCATCACCTTCTCTCATTCTAATCTGATGATATCCGCTTTTCAAATCAATCTTTGAAAAAAAATTTGCTCCAATCAAGCAATCCATCAAGTCATCCATCCTTGGCAATGGGAACCTGTACATGACGGTAATTTTGTTGATTTCTCTTGAGTCTGTACACATTCTCTAGCCACCATCCTTTCTTAGGCTGAGCACTTTCGGAACAACGCATCGAATCAAGCTCTCCTGAATCAATCCTTTATCCATTAAGTCCTGGACCTATCTCTTAACTTCTTCATTCTCCTGCGGCGTCAACCTGTACACTGCTTTTTTCAGAAAACTAGCTACACGTATAAGATCTATATGATGACTTATACTCCTGATAGGTGGCAACGAACAAGGTAGCTCGTCCACTACTATATTAGCAAATTCTTCCAACAACTCCTGGATTTCTTCCGGTAAATCATCTATCCTAGTGTTGTTCAAAACAATTCCGGGCTTCCTAACGACAATGAATTGTGTGTCTTCCTTCTTCTTGACTTCCTTAAGAAGTTCCTTCCCACTCATGAGAAGTACAATATTGCTCATCTATGTTTTCACCTCTTTATCCTCAATCGACAACAACATGTGCATCCTACCGCTTTTCTCCAGAGTGTACATGTTCTTTCTCCCATCATGCACCACGTTTCTGTCATATTGCCATGGTCTACCTAGCAACAGATGACAAACATCCATGGGAATAACATCACATAATATCTCATCTTTATATACTCCTATTTTAAATTCAACTAAACACTGTTTAGTGACATTTACCTGATGTCCGTTTTGTAGCCACGAAAATTTGTATGGGCTTGGATGCGTAACAATCTCCATCTCTAGTTTTTCTACCATTTTCATAGATACACGATTATTTGTGCTACCGCTGTCTACTATGACCTTGCATACCCTATCTTTGTTTTTGCAAGCAGTCCGAAACATACTGTTTCTTTGGGCCGAGTTCTCTGGCTCCCTTTCTGGTTTCAAGAGAACTTTCCTCATCATCAAAGATCTTCTGCCCTCAATGTCCTCTACCTCAACAGTATGTCCTTGGGCTTCGGAAATGTGAGTTTAACCACCATATTTCTTCCTATCTGGACACTCATAGGATTTATGTCCGATTTTTCCACAGACAAAGCATTTCACTTCACCTCCTCTGCCTCTTCCTCTTCCTCTGACTAGAGGAAAATTATTTCTATCAACATACTGCCTTCCCTGTGAGCTTCCTCCTCTCTTAGGTTGAGTTTGAGGTTTCTTCCCCTCTTCTTTAGGTCTCTGAGTTCTATCTTGGGCAATTGTCTTACCTCCGCTTTGACTTCTACCTCGCCCTCTTTGACCTTGCTTCCAGATCAGCTTCTCTTCAGCTTTCAGAGCCATCTGATAAGCATCTTCTATGGTTCGGATGGTCATCATGCTCATCTCATCCTAAATGTCATACTGTAGACCATTCATATACTTGGAAACTTTCTCATCATCGCTTTCCCGATGACCTGATCTGATGTTTATCCTATAGAACTCTTCAGTGTAATCTTTCACTGACATTAGCTTCTGTCTCAAATTCTGCATCCTCCGAAACATATTTATTTGATAATCTTTGGGTATAAACTTGGCTTTCATTTTTGCAACCATTCTATCCCAGCTTTTGATTTTCCGTTTTCCCTTGCAACGTCGATCAGCCTGCAGTTCATCCCACCACTGTGCTGCATGCCCCTTAAGTCTAGTAATGACATGTTTGACCTTCTTGTCTTCCTCGAAATCCTCATAGTCAAAGTATTTTTCTAGAGATCTAATCCAGTCTAGAAGCTCTTCAACATCCAAGTTGCCTTCGTACATTTGAATGTCCATTTTTTCCCTAGCACCTTTCCTAGCAACAACATTGAATAAGTGTTCTTTCGCAACATCTTCGACTGCAACTTCTTCATTTTCAGCTTCATTTTCTCTCTCATCTTCGCTGATATCCCCAACGTTAACTATGCACCTCTGTGTTGTACCCATAGCATCAATCCTAGCACATAATTCATGCATTTCTCTTTCCATTGCAGGATCAGGCATTGCCCTTTCTCTTCTTCTCGATGGCATGGCTGTAGAATTCCTCTCTTCTTGTCTCTACTACAGAAAGAAAAGAATTTGTTCTGTGCTCTGATACCACAACTGGCGCAGACCCCCTGCCCTCGGGCCGATATCCGCTCAGGATATTTTCCAAAACCATGCCAAGAGTTAATTAAACCCTTTGTTTAAGCCCATGAAGGATTTCGGGTTTCGCAAGTTGGAGTTTCTCGATGCAATGCCACAGCTCTTGCAATATCCGAAATGCGAAATGCCAATGAAAATTGACTCCTCCAAAGTGACAAGCACACGCCACTTGTCACCCACTAGCTTCCGGATTTTGGGACTCGAGTGAATAGCCAATAGCCATTCCTCTTCCTCTATGATTCCCTGACTTTGAAATTGCGCCTTGGAAGAGATCGATGGCTACGAGCCTCCCTCGATCCAATGACTTGCATTGTATCGAGATTTCACCAACCGGGAATATAAAACACTTGACTCAAACCACTGGTCACTCCACTCCCCTAAATCCGATGTGTGAATTCACATGCGAGATCAACAGTCCTTGTTGATCTAGATCTGACAGTCACTACTCCTCCTGAGATTATGGGTGTTGAAAAGGCACTCCGTCCTAATCTCTTCGCTGTTCTAAGAGATCCAATGGTTTACGGGATTTCGACACTTCCTTCTGAAGTGATTCAACCATTCGATTCAACGTCTCAAGGACTTCTAGCCAAATGACTTGGCATCCTTCCTCCAGAACTTACCTCCTGTGAACCACTTCCACCCACATCTCCCTTTGGAATAATTGAGAGGTTCTAACCCGTCTGAGCTTCCACTTGCAAACTCAAGGCCTCCAAAAGGGTCCCTGCACGCACTCCTTGCAGAAACTTTCCAATAACCTCTAGTTATTTAGGGTCTTTGACTCCGTGCACTCCTTGCAACAATAGTATCTCAATATTCCTCCCGGATTTGTAAAATCCAAGACTTCGCTCAGCTTCCGCACACCTTCCATGGCTCTTATGTCCGTAAAAATGAAATCTGAATCTCTTCTAAGATTTCTAAGATGAAACTCAGAGTCTGGTTGACGCACTCCGTGCGGACCCTCCACTGCACTCTTTGAAGGAGTTCTGAGAAAGAGAAACAATTGAAACTCATTCTCCCCTTACCCAGAATTCAAACATTTAACTGAAAATTCCAGAACCTACAAACGTACATAGCATTGAAAGAAATGCATACAGAGAATACAAACAAGCCTACGACATACCATTCAACAGGTGGTTCCAACAACCATAACAAACACATATATTGGAATCAAAGGTTTCTTCTATTAATTCTAGTGCTCTTGTACATGGTAAATATCAACAATAAAAATGCATGAAATTCTTTGTTCTCCTCTATTCTCTTCTGCATCTCTACATCTTATGAATTCTGAATTATGTTTTTTTTTTTTTATGGTACAAGGGTGAGGGTGTCTATCATCCATTTTCCCTCCTATGCTCCTAAACTGTCTAATATAACATTCATGTCTACCTACTTGCATTAAACAATTATAAATGTCTATTACATCTGGCAGATAGGAACACATGCTCTAAAATCAGTTTAGATCTGCAGTTATAAATGCAACTGCACGTTCTTCCTATCTATTACATTAATGTCCATTCATTAATCTTCAAAACACTACAAAATGTGCGCTGGCACTTTTTAGGCTGTCTCCTTTGGTTAGGCGCGTGTCTTTGGCTTTATACGATGCTCCTGCATCATAACAACACACCACTTTAAATAAATTTTAAACCATGTATGGTTAAGAAACACATGGTAGGTGCATCGATTGGGTGACCTTTGCCAAATCTTTGCACCGGTGAAGGAGGTCCAGGGTTCCATTCCCATGGACTCCATAAAATTTTAATATACCACAATAGGGTGCCACATGGTAGCCCATGCCTGGGCCATGTGGCACCATACAACTCACCAAAAAACTGCCACGTGTCTTAACTTAATTCACCCACATGTCACTCAGCTATCCAATCAGCACTTTCCACATCAACATATGGTCATTCCACATCAGCTGTATGGCCCTACCACGTCAGTTGTATGGACTGTACAGTTAGCAATTTTTTTTCTTGTTTGGACAATCAAATAGAACGCGAAATATCACTCATCCGATGTCTGTTTGAACCTGTTCAAAGTGTGTTGGGTTCGAATAGAACGCGATATATCACTCATCTGATGTCCGTTTGAACCCGTTTGAAGTGCGTTTGGTTCATGAGGATGAGGCCTATGTACCTGTCCATTTTGAAGCGATTCTTAACGCTTTCATTTTTTGGCTAAATTTTGACCCCTGGTCCAGATTCTGATCAGATCTAGTTCGCCTCATATAGATCTTATCCACCTGAGGAGAATTGTAAGTGCACGACACTGTAGATGCAAAACTACCATAATAAAAGATCTAAGAGCCAAATCTTTGTGGAAGTATCCCAAGAGGGGGTGAACCACGGTAATATCTGTGTAATGTGATGAATGCATGCATATCTTTATCCTCTTTTCAGTAGTTAATTGTTGTTCTTAATGAATGAATGAATTATTATATTACTTATGAAATATGGTTGTGCTATTAAGGAAATAAGCTACTGAAGTTAGTGCATAGTCATGAATAAAAATAGGTTGCAATCACAAGTTATAATAAATGGTTCAGAATATAGATCTCATATCTCATACTCAATCCTGGGCTGTAAACACCTGAGTCTTACAACCACCCATTAAAGCTATCTTGGGTGAGACTGCGCAATGCATTATGTGCGTTGTGTTGCCTTCTGGTTTACCAGGAGGGACAATAGTTTTAGAGGCTTTGTTGGAAACCCGAAATACATGAACTATGGGTCAATAACTCAGACAATATAGAAGAAGAGTTAACCAACAAAAGACAAATTATGATCATGCAACATGGATCTCGCTGCACCGATAATATCCCGGTTCTTCCTCTCAGAAACCCGATTATGCTGGGGGTTGTATGGTATGATCATCTATATTCTAATGCCATGCTAGGCACATAAGTCTATGAACTATCTCAAGGAATACTCACCCCCGTTATCTGACCGCAAGACTTTGATCCTCTTTCTAGATTGGTTCTCCACAAGAGCTATGAACTCTTGGAACCATTTGAAGACCTCACTCTTGGCCTTTAGGAAATAGATCCAAGTCTTCCTTGAGTAGTCATCAATGAATGTGAGATAGTACTCACAATCACTCAAGGACTTCCGAGTCATGGGCCCACACACGTCCATGTGTACTAAATCTAGTATCCCAGTTGACATGGTGTCACTGCTGGAGAATGAGGCCTTGGTAAACTTACCAAGCACACATCCTCTGCAAAGATCCTGATGCTCTGTACTGATATGTGGCACTCCATTCACAACCTCTCTCAGTCCTCTGAGAGCTCCATGATGTAGGTGGGCCATCCTATGATGCCATAATTCACATGTCTGTCTGATGTTGTCGTTGCTCACTGCCAATGCATGAAGAGGCTGAAAAAGAAATCTGAACAATTTCCCATCCCTCACTCCAATCACTTGTCCTGAGGCAAGTGAAGACCCCTGAGGATGAATTAGTACCTCGGTGCCTCTGAAATTCACCTCAATACCTCTATCCTGGAGGGTAGAAACTGAAATCAAATTCTTCTTCAGCCCAGGGACATAGAGACCGTCCATGAATGATATAGGTGGCATGCTATCTCTCTGAAAGGTAACTATGCCAATGCCAACAAATCTGACCAAGGTGTCATCTCTAAGAGAAATATCCATCCTGACCTATGTGTCTCTGAGATCAATCAAATTATCTCTGAATCTAGTCATATGGCTCGAATCCCCACTGTCAATATACCACATACTGGGTGTCGTCTCAACTGAAGTGAAACATATGAGGAAAACACACTCTCTCTTGAATAGAGTCTAAAAATCTGCCTCCTATGCTGTAGTTGCGATACCACTCCTCTTCTTCTTTCTATTGGGACACTATCCATCATAGTGCCCCAACTTATTACAAACAAATCACTTCACTTTGCTCATATCTCTCTTCTAACCACTGCTTCTCTCTCCTCCACTCCCCTGTGGTGGGTCCCCAAACTTGGGACCCTATCGATCCCCACGGTCAACCTTCTTCTTTCCCTTTGTACAAAGAGAAATATCCTCATCACCCTTACCGAACCGCTGCTGCTGCTGCCGCTGTCCAGAGGCCTATGTTACAAATCTAGTCTCCTCCTGGACAAAGTCATCCCACATCCTCTCCCATGTAGGCATGACCTCCCTGGAAAAAATGCCACGAATGAATGGAACCCAAGGTTTGGTGAAGCTATTCATATCTTGCCTCACCAAAGAGTTAGGGTCCACCGCCTCTCCGATGGATCTAAGCTCATCTCTGATATGGGTGTAGCGACCAAGGAATGAAGTCACCGACTCATCCTTGAGCATGCAAATTCCCCTGAGTCGGTCATGAAGAACCATCTTTCGGTTCTCATTAGAGCTCTCATACAAATTTCATAGAGATGCCCACATCTCATATGCATAATCCTTCCCATTCAAATGGGGAATGATATGATCTCGTACTGCATCAAAAATGGTCCTCTTTGCCTTGTTGTTCCTCTTCCTAAACACTGCCACCAAGACGGGAGCAGTAACAGGATTGACTGGAAGAGCCACCTCAACTATGTCCCATAGTTTGAGGTCTTATAAGACAAAGACCATCCTCTCCTTCCAAGGCGACCAATTTCTAGCCCCAACTATCCTGTCCTCAACACACATCTGAGATGTTGAAATGTCTACCAAATTGCACTCCAAATGATGCTCAAACTGCAAAGGAACGCTGCCTCACTCATGTCAACATAGGTGTGAAAGGAGGCAAGCGAACTCTGACCTCACTCCTAGCAATATAGGTGTGAAAATAGGTTGATTCAAATCAGCCTCACTCCTACCCCATAGGTGTGAAAATAGATTGACGAAAACTATCCACAACTGCTCAACTATCCTCTACAAAAATCTTCCCACTAAAAACCACTAAAAACTATCAATGGTTGTCCACAAAAATCTGTCAAGAAGATGTATATGACAACCAACACATATGCTGTCCAAACTGCTCAAAAATCATCCACCTCAGGTTTGATACCATGAAGATTTTCCAGGTCCTATCAAGCTGCCAACTGGGTATGTCTTTGATGTCAGGTTGGCTCTAAGTTTCAACTTTCAATGAAGGTTTTTCTGTTGTTTTAGGACAGCCAACAGTTTAGGAACTTCTTGCTGATTTGTTATGGTTACATTTGTAATTTTAGGTTCTCTAGCATGTAGTTTTAGTCACCAAGGGTTAGCACATGCATACAAAAGTAAATGTAACACACCTAGAGATATTTACAACTGAAAATAAAGTAGATCTAAAACATTAACACACATAAAATTGTACACAGGTATTTTTGGTCAACATGACCCTGGATAAACCCCCTCTCAGGAAAACCAGTTTGGAATATATGTCTATATATGAGGAGAATAGATGGTGGAATACAACAAGCAAAAAATATAGATGAACCTGATACAATAGCAGCTTCATCCAAGATGAAACACAAGTCCAAATGAAGCAGGTGCACCCTAGGAAGGCGTGCCCCTCATAAATTCTCCCAAATCCACTGAATCTGAGCCAGATGCAAACTATGAGCTCTGAATGGAAAACCCATCCACAGTACTCTGATACTGGTGTGTGGCCTCCCTCTGAAACTGATCCCACTGCAATCTGACAAGTGTAAGACATCCCCATTGCTGATGCATCCTCCTCAACACTCGAAGCTCCTCAACAAATAAACAAGGCTCAAAGCTTGAAGGCTCTCTCCATGAAAGCATGCGCCTAAGCTAGACTCACCTAATTCACCAAACCTCATCTCCAAGCTCTCTCTCAAATTCTCCAAGTGAGAAAATGAGTGAATGAGCTCTCCTTTGCCCTTTTCACCCCTCTTGAACCTCCATAAGGAAACCTAATATATGGATGGTTGAGATAATCCCATCTCCCATCTAATCAAAGTTTGAGATCTCTCCAAAATAATCCCACTCAAAAACCCACTTTGGGTTAAGTTCCCTAAGTTCACTTTATGTCTGTAATTCACCCACAAAGTGAATTAATGGTCATTTTAGGCATAAATGACAAAATTTCACTTTTGACTTAAGACTCCTAAGTCAAAGTGAAATTAGACATAAAGTACAAGGAACAAAGTACTATGTACTTACCACATGTGTTTAGGAGATCACAAACACATGGGGAACACCTCCTAAGGTACATAATCTCAACAACCATGATCCCATAACTTGGAAATATCACAAAATTGAGAGTAAGGTGGCACCTTGGAAAAGGTTAGTGGAGTTGCCAGATATCCTCTTAGGATTATCAAAGGGATGAGGGAATCACCCTCAATGGAGTTTCTAGGTAAGCTTTGTGAAAATAAGGCTTTGGATAAAGGCTTACCGAAAAAGTGTCGTTGAAGAATATTAACTCAGTGTTCCCCGACAGTGGCACCAAAATGTTATCACACAATATGCACTTGTCCAAAGCCCAAGGAAAGTGAATGCAAGATTGACATAACAAGGGGTGACCTATCACTGTCACCTTAATATGAAACCCCTTTCTGTTTAGGAGTATATCAAAGTTACCCCAGGGGAGACGTCCCCAGTGACCTAAAGGGATGATAAAACTAAGGAAAGGATGCAAGAAAATTCCCCTCTCACTAGTCACTCGAGTCAAAAGGTTCTTAAGGTCTTTAAGTGATGCAACAATGGGGAAAATGGAGTGTACCTTCCCAGAACAAGACAAAAAAGAAAATATGGTATCTTTCAAGTACAAAATATGATATCAATGCTTCTTAAGACCATGAACCTTCAAAAAATAGGCTAGCCGATATAAAGTTGCAGTAATGTAACAATTTACAATATCAATAAGTATTTTGCAACAACTGCAAAAAATATGCCTTGAAATTGCTTGAAAAAGAGAAGAAAGTGAAGCTTTAACTAGGTAGAATGATAATTAATTGTCACAAGCAAGTTTGGCAATGTCTAGCTAGCACTAAATGTCACTTTTACAGAGAATTTTCTACAGTTAGGTGGCTATAGAAATCTTTTATAACAACAACAAATTCTAGTGCTCAAAATTGCAAGGAAACACCATGTAGACTTAACATTTATCTAGTATATTGATTGGAAATTGTCACAAGCAATTTACGGATGAGCTAGGTGAAAGTTTTGTAGGTGAATGCAACAAATTAGCATGAATTAGTATGGCTGTAGCAGTGATTTGAAAAAACAACAAGTTAGCTAAGGAATTAGTCTAGTTTAGGGTTAGTAAAAGTTAACAAAGGCTTCAAGGAAGAAGGCTTGAGTGTTTAATCAATCCTTCAATAAGAGAGAGGCTAGAACTAGTGCCTGCTAGGGATTATGGAGTCAAGTGGATGACTTCTTCTAAGGATGAAAATCAATTTTGATAGTGCGCAAAAGTCCAAGAGGAATGCATAGGAGAGGTAGTAACTTAAGTCCCCCTATGCATTTTCCTCAAGAAAACAAGATACTAGGGTGTAAGCAATTCTATGCCCTAGCACCTTGCTCTCCTTAGGCTTCTTATGGGATAATAACTGAGGCAAAGCTAACTAGGTCAAAACCTTAGAGTGCTAGGAAACTAGGGGTCTAGGGTTTCACTAGTTACTAGATGAATTCAATGAAAAAGCTTGGCAGATAGAAAGTAAGAAAGTAGCAATTTAAGTTCCTTACTTCAAGCATTAAGCATATCATGCAATTTCATAATCTTTTATGAGAAAATAAAACCATACATAAACCATTCAATAGATGACAAAAATGCATATTTTACCTACTTGCACCAAGAATAATCATGAAATACCATGCAAGATCACCATAAAAGCTTCCAAGATTGATCCAACTTGCAAAAAATCAGCCTTATACAAGACAACACCTTAAAATTTCAGCCAATAGCCCTCCTAGGGTGCAAATTTCAGACCTCTCCTCTTGTGTGAGGAGTTTTGATGATAAAAATGAATGTACTTTATGTTTATTTATACAAAACTGGTGACATTTAATTAATTCCAGGTCAAATAAAGGCCGACCTGTCCAATTTACAAATAAATTCAATTTAGACATGAATACAATTAATTAGCATCTAAAAACACTTCCAAGGGTGATGTCATGCCTTTCTAGGGTGACGTTGAGGCCCTTAGGTGGAACATTGGGCCTAAAAGTAGGGTGCTTGGCCTCCAAAGGCCCCGGATGAAGCCCACACGTGCCACTGTTAATCCCTAAATAGTGGCTCATTACCCCTTAATTGGGGCATATTACATTAGTAATGTTATTTTATTTATGTCGGCTTAAGTTCATTAGTTGTAATTGTACCTCCTAGTCTCCTATATATACCAAGGAGACATTTTCATTTGGAATCATCTTCTATTTGGACATTTATGTGGGGTATAAGAAGGTTGCCCCCTCAAAGAGGCTTATTACCTGAAATTATCTCTTTTTCAAGGCGTTGAGTACTTATTCTAAGGTTTTTCTATGCTATATTGATATTTTGTTCTTAACATATGGTATCAGAGCTCAAGGTCTTGGGGTTTCACTGCTACATCTGAGACACCTTGGAATTTTCACTATATAGTTTTTTCTACAAAGTTTCAAAAGGAACGGATTGGATGATGTTTAGTAGATGGATCAAGGTACGTTGGGTTAAAATTTCAGCTCCTGAGGTCTTATACTTTCGGAGATACATCCTGTGTAAGATAGGGTTCTGGAATCATCCATAATTGAGTCATTGCAGAATTTTCGCTATAAGTTATTTTTTGTAATGTTTCAGACCCTGAAATTTGGAGGCTATTCACAGAAAGTAGTAAGGTATCTATGGTACAACGTTCAACTTCTGGGTCATCTTACATTTGTAGATACACCCTATGGAAGATAGGGTATCTCACTAACCCTATTGACTAGTCTCAAGTAGGTGTTCTGGGTAAAACAATCATAACTTCTTCCTAGAGTATCCAAATTGAGTGAGACTAGTTGCATTGGATAGAGGACAGTCCGTAGTATTTCTGGTACGATTTTCAGAATTTTATATCAATTATTTTGTGCGGGGCACACTATACAAGTGATATCTCCTGGAAAGGCAAAACATAGTAAGTTGTGGGGAATTTATTGTAAATTCCACTTGGCACATCCAATTTTGATCACACCTGTGGAATTACATAGAAAAAATATCAAAGAACTACAAAAAAGAAAATTTCATACCTAGAAGGGCCAAAATTTTGGAGATACAATAAAAGGAAGAATGTCTAGAAGAACCACCTCAAAATCAAGGTTTAAAGTGATACTTGGCCAACATGCCACAAAAAAAGGGAAATTCTACACCAAATAAGCCTCCAAACAATCCTACTTGGACTCTTGATGAAGGTGAAGAAATGAGTAGGGACATAAATGATTTACAAAAGAATACAGTAACAAAAGATGAACTACAAGAGATGATGGATTCAACGGAAGCTAAGTTGGAGGCAATAAATACTAAGATGGATGGTTTAAAAGGGGAGATCATGGAAGGATTGAAAATTTTCCTAATAGAGAGGACCCCTGAAAGTGAAAATGTGTCCCATGAAATTCATGATGAGGACACAAGGAAGATGAATCAAGAATTGAGAAACTCTAACTTTGGGTTGAAGACCAACCACTTTCCTAAGATCGATATGAGGAAGTTTGATGGCAAGGACCCAATCACATGGATACTTCAGATGGAGAAATTCTTTGATCTACATAATGTGCCACATACAGAAAAGGTACAAATTGCTTCTTTATATTTAGAACCCAATCAATTTGTGTGGTATCGATGGCTTTGTTCTCTCAAATCACTCATCACTTGGACAATTTTCATGGAAGAAATGATAGCACACTATGAGGATACAAGGAGCAATACCTTCTTTAGCCAATTGATAAATCTCAAGCAAAAGGGTTCAGTTACAGAGGACATTGAGAACTTCCAAGGATTGAATATAAAGGTAACAGATATTCCAGATGAGCACTTGATTGATGTATTCATAGGAACTATAAGGGATAACATTCAACATGAGGTTCGTCTTTGGGAACCCAAATCATTGGAAAATGCATTTAGGGTGGCAAGAAATGTTGAAAGTAAAAATGTGGCTATGGATACTAGAAGGACCACTCCTAACATGTATCAAGAGAATAATGTTCCTTCTTCTAAAACACCTCAACCTACCAGGTTGACACCTCAACAATTGGAGTAAATAAAATCAAAAGGTTTATGCTTTAATTGTGACAACAAGTAAAGTAAGGGACATGAGTGTGGTGAGAAGAAATTATTCTACATAGATTGTGAAGAGGAAGAAGAACAAGAACAAGAACAATAACCATCTCAAGATGAAAATGTAGACGTGATTTCTTCTGAAGAGTTGACTCCCACGATATCGTGTAATGCATTGGCTGGAATTATCACTCCTCAAACCCTCAAGATCGAAGGATATATCAAAAAGAAAAAGGTAATAGTCCTAATTGATTCTGGTAGTACTCATAATTTCATTCACTATAAATTAGCCAAAGCTCTCAATTTCTTTGTATATCCAGCACCAGAGTTTCAAGTAATGATTGCAGATGGAGGAACTATCAATTGCTCAGGAAATGCAATAAGATCAATCTTACTATGGGGGAATATGTAATGAATTATCCAATTATTGCTATACCCATGGGTGGTGTTGATGTCGTAGTAGGAATCCAATGGTTACAATCATTAGGAACAACGACTTTTAATTTTCAAGAACTTTTCATGAAATTTTCATTGGAAGGAAAAGAAATTGAGTTAAGAGGTATCACAGGGAAACTCAGTAAGGTGATAATCTCCAATGGCATGACAAAATTATTGAAAATGGGGCATCAAGGTGTAATTGCACAACTATGCTCACTAGATGTTTAAACATATAAGCCATATATTCCTCTAGATCTCCAAGGGATCATTGATAAGCATTCCAAAGTATTTGAATATATTCCCAAAGGTATTCCACCCACTCAAATTCATGATCATGATATTCACCTAATTCCTGGGAGTGTTCCTCCTAACATCAGTCCATACATATACCCTTATTCCCAGAAGAGTGAAATTGAGTGCATGGTTGAAGAAATGTTATAAGATGGCATTATTAGACCTAGCCAAAGTTCTTACTCTGCACCAATGGTAATGGTATTCAAGAAAGATGGATCATGGTGTATGTGTCCATATTATAGAGAGCTCAACAAGATCACTATTAAAGATAAGTTCCCCATTCCTGTCATTGATGAATTGTTAGATGAACTACATGGAGAAATCTATTTCACAAAGTTGGATCTTCGTTCAGGGTATCATCAGATTAGAATGAAGGAAGAAGATATCCCAAAAACAACATTTTGAACTCATGAAGGCCATTATGAATTTTTGGTCATGCCTTTTGGCCTTACAAATTCACCTTCCACATTCCAAGGGTTGATGAATTCCATTTTCAAGCCCTTACTTCTAAAATTTGTGTTAGTATTTTTTGATGATATACTGATCTATAGCAAGTCTTGGGAGGATCATGTGCAACATGTTGACAAGGTACTACAACTACTAAAGGAGAAACAACTATATGCGAAACCATCCAAATGTTTCTTTGGGGTGAAGGAGGTAGAGTATTTGGGTCATATTGTATCTCATGAAGGTGTCAAGGTGGACCCTAACAAGATTAAGGCCATGATGGACTGGCTGATTCCCAAAACATTAAAGAATCTTAGAGGATTTTTGGGTTTGACAGGTTACTACCATGAGTTTGTTCGACACTATGGAATAATAACAACACCTTTAATGACACTAACTAAGAAGGATTCATTTTCATGGACACCAGAGGCAACTAAAGATTTTGAAAAACTTAAAGAGGTGATGTGCAAAGCTCTTGTATTGACCACTCCAGACTTCAAAAAAACCCTTATTGTGGAATGTGATGCCTTGGGAAATGGAATTGGTGTTGTCCTAATGCAATAAGGAAGGCCCATGGCTTTTGAAAGTCGACCACTCAAGGGAAAGAACTTACACAAACCCATTTATGAGAAGGAAATGATGGCAATACTAGATGCATTAAAGAAATGGCATCCTTACCTAATAGGTAGGAACTTCAAGGTCAAAAAAGATCATGATAGTCTTAAATACTTCCTGGAACAAATACTATCTTCAGAAGAACAACAAAAATGGGTGACCAATATATTAGGTTATGATTTTAAAATCGTCTATAAAAAAGGGAAGAAAAATATTGTGGCAGATGCACTCGCAAGAAAGGATGAAGATGTTGAGGCATTTCTCTGTGTTATCTCGGTCATCCAACCCGATTGGATAATAGAAGCAAGGGATGAATGGATGAATGAAGAAAAAGTGTGGACTCTCATTCAAAGGTTGCAGTAGGATTCCAGTGCATCAGATACATTTACATGGAAAAATGATTCACTATGGTACAAAGATCTCTTATATTTATGTAAGAACTCCCAACTCAAACAAAAGGTACTATTGGAATTGCACACCTCTCGAGTAGGAGGGCACTTAGGATTTTTGAAAACCTACCATAGGGTCAGGAAGGAATTTTTTTGGGATGGCCTTAAAAATGATGTTCAAAGGTTTGTCACAAAATTTTTGGTTTGCGAACAAAATAAGGTGGAAACAATTAAGACCCCAGGTCTTTTACAACCATTAGCCATCCCAAGTCAGCATTGGGAGGAGGTTTCCATGGATTTCATAATAGGGTTACCAAAGTCTGAAGGAAAAAGTGTCATCATGGTGATTGTGATAGACTCACCAAGTACACACACTTTTGTGCACTCTCTCATCCCTTCAAATCTAGTACAGTTGCCACCACATTCACGGAGACAGTTCAAAAGCTACATGGAAGCCCAAAGATTATTGTAAGTGACAAAGATCCCATCTTCACTGGACATTTTTGGACAAAATTATTTTCTTTCTTGGGTACTCAATTGGCTCATAGCTCATCCTATCATCCTCAATATGATGGACAAACTGAGATAGTGAACAAATGTCTGGAAGGATACCTTCGTTTCTTTGTCTCTGATAAACAAACACAATG